>LR990254.1:6577782-6603585 GCA_905147385.1 Limenitis camilla
ATGATATGAAAGGGTGAATTGTGCGCAGATGTCAGATGTAAGGTTGTCTAGTCCGGGTGCCTTATTAGGGTTCATTTTATTCAAGATCTCCAACACCTCCGCCGAAGTGAAAGGGGGGTCATCTGCTGAATCGGGTTTGTCAGGAACTTGATGTCTCAATTCGTGGTGCCTAGGTAGAGTGTCCGGTGTGTCATCGGGGTAAAAATGGTTTAAGAGGGCAAAAGCTGTTTCCCTTTCGTCGTTGGTGTAGTGGCCGTCAACCTTAAAGGTTGTCGGTGGTCTCTTTGGGTTGGTGTCCTTCAAGAGTCTGTTGGTCAAGGACCACACATTTTCTTTGGTCTGGAGTTCACAAAAGCTGCGGAAACTAGCACAAGACGCCTCTCGAAGCTCATCTGCATATGCTCTCTTTCTTTTGTGCATCTCTTGAGCCATTGTGCTAGTGACCGCGTTGCGTTTCTTCGCAGCATGTAACTCTCTGTGTAGTTCAATGACTTGTCTCTTCCTGTCCTCCAAGGCATCGCTCCACCAGAGTGGTCTACCACTTGCCGCGCCCGATCTTATTGGCATCGACGATTGGCAAGCAGTGTGGATAATCTTTGTGATTATGTCTATGGTCTCTTCCAACTTAGACGTATCAAATGAGAGAATGTCCATGTCCAATAAATTGTGAGACGTCATCTGAGTAGCGAGTGAGGTCTTAAATTCGCTCCAGTTGGCTTTCTTTGTATTATACACAAAAGTAGAAGTGTTGAGAGGCTTATGCAACCGATCTGAGAATGTATGATTATAAAAGAAATCTATGGCATTGTGCTGTGATGAGGGGCAAGCGTCTAAGTTGACTTTCCAGTTACTGATGAAGTGATGTATAGAAGAAGATGCAAGAGTGAGATCTATGATTGAGGTGCGTTCTTTGCCATGAGTGACAGTTTCGAAAGTCGGGGTATTTCCCACGTTGCAGATGGTAAGATCGTTAGCATACGCCATGTCAACAACTTCATTACCGCGTGAGTTGTTTTTATTGCATCCCCATAATTGGTGCCATCCATTGAAATCCCCTCCCAGGATGCAAGGAATAGCAGAGGAATCCTGGAGGAAGTCGTCAATGCGGTGGAGGGTGTTACTTTCGTCTTGTTTAGGTTCAATATAGGCCGAGGCGATATGTAATTTACTGTGGCCGAACTGAACCCTGACGACGCACAGGTTGGTGTTGGAGTACTGTGAAATACCTAAACAGGAAATGTTGCTCTTAGTGATGACACATGCCTTAACACGGCCACCACCAGAGTGTTGGTAGATGTTAATGCCTCCGAACGGCCTCACAGTGTCTCCAGAGCCCGTGTATGGTTCCGAGACTAATGCGATGCTGTATGAACTGTCTTTGAAATATTTAAGAAATTCGTGGAAGCTAAATTGTGAACGGTCAGTGTTGCACTGTATAATATTTATTCTATTACTGTTGTGATCCATAATCGATTAGGTTTTGTATTTTGTTTCGCATAATTTTAAGGATTGGGCAGTTCGCAGAGGTGGCTTTATGTTCGACGGAATGTTTAGTGGTATTAAATTTAGTGTTGTGGGAAAGACAGTTGTAACATCTTATGTGTTCTGGCGAGTTTTTGTGTGGACAGTCAGGCTCTAAATGGGATGTCTCGGCGCAGTATGCGCATCTGGTCATTTCGGCGCGGCAATATTTTTGTGTGTGGCCAAACTGTTGACAGGAGTGGCACTGGAGGAATGGACAAAAGTCCTCAACATGCACTCTTTGGTAGTCTATCCCCAATCTGCCATTTTTGTTGGCGTATTGCCAAACTTTAGGACTTGTGATGAAAGCCGCGTTGTAAAGGTTGGCGTTCCTGTTCGAGCGCTTGAACTTAAACACGAGATCGTCGGGGGAGTCGATAAGCTCTTTGAGTCCTTCGTTCTGTTCAACTATGATATCTCTAAGGTCTTCCGTGGAGATATCCTTGCAGATACCCTTGAGGAGGATCATGGGTTTGAGGCTCTTGGCCTCAACGGCCTCTACTTCCGCAGTTGGGGAATTCTTGATCCGCTCCAAAGCATCATCTCGTTGTTGACGATTGTCGAACTCTACGCGCATTTTTCCTTTAGAGAGGGGTTGCACACGAGCCGGTGTATAGTGAGCTTCTCGGAAACTAATTGTGTTTCTTAGAGCAGTAATCGTGTCCTGTCTGGTTGTCGTGGGGTTTTTAGTGGTGATTACTATAGCTGGGCGTGACGTGGGTTGAGCTGCCACACGCTCCAGAGGCTGGATTTGGACCGAGTTGGTGTTTGGTCGGCCTGCCATTTGGGCGTAAGAAGGGCCATCCTTGCTTAGTGGAACGCGTTGCCGCTCAACTGTCACAGTGGGTAACTTTTTCGTGATTTTACTAAACTCCTCTCTAACACACGAAGTGAGTTCTCGTTTAAGTATACGCATCGATTCATCAGAGATAGCAACGGACTGAGTAGAAGGGATGGTGCACACAGTCGACTTAGTCACAATCTCGGCGTTCTGATCAAAGTGAAAAGCTGGGGGAGGTGGTATAATAGGTTCAAGAGCACTTTGCACGGTAGGTGTTGTTGCCATATTTGTTCCCGCGTTCGGCTTATTCAAAATGCTCGGAGAGTTTGGTCCCGTCAAAAACTTGATATAAACATTCGCACATTTTGTTATTTCTTCACTACATGTGGAGATGTAATGTTTGTTAGGTCTCGATAGATTTTTTCCATCAAAGACAGTTGTCGTTATGGTGTGAGTTAAAAGGTTGATCGCCTCAATAAAAGATTTGTTGTCAGTTATAGTATCAGCCGTAATAGGCGGAGGTCTCTTCTCCTCATACTTAGGCATGTTGCTGTATTGAATTAGCAATATTGATTGAACGATTTTTTCGCTCGTTATAAAAGATATCTTATTGAGAGTGGTACCGTTGAATAGGTGATTAAAAACGCTATTCAACGATATATAAACGAGGAAAATCGGATGACAGAATCTAACTATTATTTACGAAAAAAGTGTTTTTTGAACAAAATTTCACCAAAATCGAACAGTTTTACTGAAAATTTCGAAAATTTTCACAATACAACAGGGGTTAAAATTAATATATAATATAGGGGGATAGTTTATGTATAATATGAGATAAAAAGAGTTCGAGAAAATAGAGTTAAAGTAGGGAAATAGACTGTTTATAAGATAAAATGTTAAAATTTTTCAAAATTTTCATACAATTTCTTAATAAAAAATTTTTAAATATACTAAATTTAGATAAATTTTGTTTCACAATATGCGGGAGGACGTTTATAATCAATATAAAAAATTTTACGACGATAAATTGAAGGGATCTACTTTAATTTTTAGTATTTAGTATATATTCAAACTTTGTTATATCACCTATAAGGTAAACTCTGTATGGAGAATTTCAATGAATACAAAAATTTTTCGCTCGTTATAAAAGATATCTTATTGAGAGTGGTACCGTTGAATAGGTGATTAAAAACGCTATTCAACGATATATAAACGAGGAAAATCGGATGACAGAATCTAACTATTATTTACGAAAAAAGTGTTTTTTGAACAAAATTTCACCAAAATCGAACAGTTTTACTGAAAATTTCGAAAATTTTCACAATACAACAGGGGTTAAAATTAATATATAATATAGGGGGATAGTTTATGTATAATATGAGATAAAAAGAGTTCGAGAAAATAGAGTTAAAGTAGGGAAATAGACTGTTTATAAGATAAAATGTTAAAATTTTTCAAAATTTTCATACAATTTCTTAATAAAAAATTTTTAAATATACTAAATTTAGATAAATTTTGTTTCACAATATGCGGGAGGACGTTTATAATCAATATAAAAAATTTTACGACGATAAATTGAAGGGATCTACTTTAATTTTTAGTATTTAGTATATATTCAAACTTTGTTATATCACCTATAAGGTAAACTCTGTATGGAGAATTTCAATGAATACAAAAATTTTTCGCTCGTTATAAAAGATATCTTATTGAGAGTGGTACCGTTGAATAGGTGATTAAAAACGCTATTCAACGATATATAAACGAGGAAAATCGGATGACAGAATCTAACTATTATTTACGAAAAAAGTGTTTTTTGAACAAAATTTCACCAAAATCGAACAGTTTTACTGAAAATTTCGAAAATTTTCACAATACAACAGGGGTTAAAATTAATATATAATATAGGGGGATAGTTTATGTATAATATGAGATAAAAAGAGTTCGAGAAAATAGAGTTAAAGTAGGGAAATAGACTGTTTATAAGATAAAATGTTAAAATTTTTCAAAATTTTCATACAATTTCTTAATAAAAAATTTTTAAATATACTAAATTTAGATAAATTTTGTTTCACAATATGCGGGAGGACGTTTATAATCAATATAAAAAATTTTACGACGATAAATTGAAGGGATCTACTTTAATTTTTAGTATTTAGTATATATTCAAACTTTGTTATATCACCTATAAGGTAAACTCTGTATGGAGAATTTCAATGAATACAAAAATTTTTCGCTCGTTATAAAAGATATCTTATTGAGAGTGGTACCGTTGAATAGGTGATTAAAAACGCTATTCAACGATATATAAACGAGGAAAATCGGATGACAGAATCTAACTATTATTTACGAAAAAAGTGTTTTTTGAACAAAATTTCACCAAAATCGAACAGTTTTACTGAAAATTTCGAAAATTTTCACAATACAACAGGGGTTAAAATTAATATATAATATAGGGGGATAGTTTATGTATAATATGAGATAAAAAGAGTTCGAGAAAATAGAGTTAAAGTAGGGAAATAGACTGTTTATAAGATAAAATGTTAAAATTTTTCAAAATTTTCATACAATTTCTTAATAAAAAATTTTTAAATATACTAAATTTAGATAAATTTTGTTTCACAATATGCGGGAGGACGTTTATAATCAATATAAAAAATTTTACGACGATAAATTGAAGGGATCTACTTTAATTTTTAGTATTTAGTATATATTCAAACTTTGTTATATCACCTATAAGGTAAACTCTGTATGGAGAATTTCAATGAATACAAAAATTTTTCGCTCGTTATAAAAGATATCTTATTGAGAGTGGTACCGTTGAATAGGTGATTAAAAACGCTATTCAACGATATATAAACGAGGAAAATCGGATGACAGAATCTAACTATTATTTACGAAAAAAGTGTTTTTTGAACAAAATTTCACCAAAATCGAACAGTTTTACTGAAAATTTCGAAAATTTTCACAATACAACAGGGGTTAAAATTAATATATAATATAGGGGGATAGTTTATGTATAATATGAGATAAAAAGAGTTCGAGAAAATAGAGTTAAAGTAGGGAAATAGACTGTTTATAAGATAAAATGTTAAAATTTTTCAAAATTTTCATACAATTTCTTAATAAAAAATTTTTAAATATACTAAATTTAGATAAATTTTGTTTCACAATATGCGGGAGGACGTTTATAATCAATATAAAAAATTTTACGACGATAAATTGAAGGGATCTACTTTAATTTTTAGTATTTAGTATATATTCAAACTTTGTTATATCACCTATAAGGTAAACTCTGTATGGAGAATTTCAATGAATACAAAAATTTTTCGCTCGTTATAAAAGATATCTTATTGAGAGTGGTACCGTTGAATAGGTGATTAAAAACGCTATTCAACGATATATAAACGAGGAAAATCGGATGACAGAATCTAACTATTATTTACGAAAAAAGTGTTTTTTGAACAAAATTTCACCAAAATCGAACAGTTTTACTGAAAATTTCGAAAATTTTCACAATACAACAGGGGTTAAAATTAATATATAATATAGGGGGATAGTTTATGTATAATATGAGATAAAAAGAGTTCGAGAAAATAGAGTTAAAGTAGGGAAATAGACTGTTTATAAGATAAAATGTTAAAATTTTTCAAAATTTTCATACAATTTCTTAATAAAAAATTTTTAAATATACTAAATTTAGATAAATTTTGTTTCACAATATGCGGGAGGACGTTTATAATCAATATAAAAAATTTTACGACGATAAATTGAAGGGATCTACTTTAATTTTTAGTATTTAGTATATATTCAAACTTTGTTATATCACCTATAAGGTAAACTCTGTATGGAGAATTTCAATGAATACAAAAATTTTTCGCTCGTTATAAAAGATATCTTATTGAGAGTGGTACCGTTGAATAGGTGATTAAAAACGCTATTCAACGATATATAAACGAGGAAAATCGGATGACAGAATCTAACTATTATTTACGAAAAAAGTGTTTTTTGAACAAAATTTCACCAAAATCGAACAGTTTTACTGAAAATTTCGAAAATTTTCACAATACAACAGGGGTTAAAATTAATATATAATATAGGGGGATAGTTTATGTATAATATGAGATAAAAAGAGTTCGAGAAAATAGAGTTAAAGTAGGGAAATAGACTGTTTATAAGATAAAATGTTAAAATTTTTCAAAATTTTCATACAATTTCTTAATAAAAAATTTTTTTTTAATATACTAAATTTAGATAAATTTTGTTTCACAATATGCGGGAGGACGTTTATAATCAATATAAAAAATTTTACGACGATAAATTGAAGGGATCTACTTTAATTTTTAGTATTTAGTATATAATTAGGTTAGGTTAGGTTAGGTTAGGTTAGGTTAGGTTAGGTTAGGTTAGGTTAGGTTAGGTTAGGTTAGGTTAGGTTAGGTTAGGTTAGGTTAGGTTAGGTTAGGTTAGGTTAGGTTAGGTTAGGTTAGGTTAGGTTAGGTTAGGTTAGGTTAGGTTAGGTTAGGTTAGGTTAGGTTAGGTTAGGTTAGGTTAGGTTAGGTTAGGTTAGGTTAGGTTAGGTTAGGTTAGGTTAGGTTAGGTTAGGTTAGGTTAGGTTAGGTTAGGTTAGGTTAGGTTAGGTTAGGTTAGGTTAGGTTAGGTTAGGTTAGGTTAGGTTAGGTTAGGTTAGGTTAGGTTAGGTTAGGTTTTTTTTTTTTTTTTTTTTTTATTAATATTTGTTTGGCCACACAAGGTTTCTTATTATTACAATAAAAGTTTTTTATATATAATGAATGGTACAAATTTTCGAATGAGGAGCCCAGACGGAAGCGGCCCCCGCGATTAGATACGATGGACAGCCTCCCCGTGACTCTGATATGATGATGATATTAATGAAATAGTGTGAGGGAGGAAGACACCCAATGCTATTTGATGCATATGAGCGCCGTCCCTCCCCCAAACCACAAATGATGAAATGATGATAAGATTTTTATTCAGGCGGCTCCCGACACCTGAATGTACAATAATCAATCTAAATAAAATTTATACAATACTAAGTAGAAAAGAAAAATGACAAAAATATAAATCAAAGTATAAGTTAAGACTGTAATTATATCTTAATGATGAACTTAACTAGAACATACATTCAAGAAAAACGTAAATTTAACAAGAGCTCTCCTTGTACGAGGCTGACAAAGTATAATATTTGTGATTTGCTGTGAATGTGAAGTGGTATAAATGACTTGTGTAATTCTGTTATTATGTGTTATGCAGTAAATAATCAACATGTTAAAGTCCGAAGTGGTAACAAGTCCAAGAGAGTAGACCCGCCCGGGTTCCGTTTCCAAGATCGGGCTACCCTGCCAAAGCAAAGAAACTCCTATCCTAATAAAACATTCACAGACTTAATCAGAAGAGTGATCTGGAATAGACAAATCAAATAATTAAATCCTAATAGGCAATATGTACAACTAGAGATGCTAATGCTTAAATTAAGTTAAAATATTGTAAATAAATAACATATAATAGATAAGATATCTGTATAAATTAAACGAAAGTTACACACAGCGAAAATATTACATGGAGCTATGGAGCTCCTTATAATATAGCAATATAAATCTGAATGACAATTAGATATAGTAGGAGTGTTATAAACTCAATAGTATAGATTTAAATAATAGTTAAATAAACTAAAAGAAAAATATATGAAAGTTTTGATAAAAAAAAAAAAAAATTCAGCGATATCAATTTAAAGAATAGTTAAATATAATAAAAGTAATATTAGAGACTTCTGATAAATAGACATAGTAATATCAATTTAAGTAATAGTTTTTATGTGCAATGAATGAAATAAAGTTTTTCCCCGCATAAAGAGCCCAGGGGGAGACGTGATACGATGTACGGCCTCCCCTGGATTCTAGCTCCCAACACCTGAATATACAATTATAAATTTAGATTGAATTGATGCAATACTAAGTGGAACAGAAAGATGACTAAAATATAAATCAAAGCATACATTGCAACATAAATTCAACAAGAGCACTCTTTGTACGAGGCTAACAAAGTATAATACTTGTAATTTGCTGTGAATGTGAGTGAACGTGAAGTGATATATATGACTTATGTAATTGTGTTATCATGTGTTATGCAGTAAACAGTCGACATGTTAAAGGCCGAATGGTAACAAGTCCAAGAGAGTTAACCCGCCCGGGTTCCGTTTCCGGGATCGGACTACCCTGCCAAAGCAAAGAAACTTCCATCCTAATAAAACATTCACAGACTTAACCAGAAGAGTAATCTTGAATAGACAAATCAAATCATTAAATCCTAATAGACAATATGTACAACTAGAGATGCTAATACTGAATTATTAAGTTAAAATATTGTAAATAAATAAGATGTAATAGATAACATATCTGTATAAATTTAACAGAAGTTATATACAGTTAAAATACTACATGGAGCTTATGGAGCTCCTTGTAATATAGCAGTATAAATCTGTATGACAATTAAATATAATAGGAGTGTTATATAAAAACCCCTAAAAGACAAACTCAATAGTATAGATTTAAATAATAACTAAATATACTAAAGAATATATGAAAATTTTTATAAATAAATTTAGCAATAATAGTTAAATATAATAAAAGTAATGTTTGAGAATTCTGATAAATAAATAAAGCAATATCAATTTAAATAATAGTTAAATATAATTAAAGTAATGTTTGAGAATTCTGATGAGTAAATAAAGCAATATCAATTTAAATAGTAGTTAAATATAATTAAAGTAATGTTTGAGAGTTCTGATAAATAAATAAAGCAATATCAATTTAAATAATAGTTAAATATAATTAAAGTAATGTTTGAGAATTCTGATAAATAAATAAAGCAATATCAATTAAATAATAGTTAAGTATATAAATAGCAATATAAAAGAATAAAATAGTGAGATAACACACTATTATAATGTTTAACAGTGTTAGCAGAGGTATAGAGCCCCTGATAAAATAAAAAGGCAAAACACAATGGAATAAATTATGAGTAGAATGTAAAGAGCCCCTGATAAAATAAAAAGGCAAAACACAATGGAATAAATTATAAGTAGAATGTATAGAGCCCCTGATAAAATAAAAAGGCAAAACACAATGAAATTAATTATGAAAAGAAAGTATAGAGCCCCTGATAAAATAAAAAGGCAAAACACAATGGGATAAATTATGAGTATAAAGTATAAAACTCCTAATTAAATAGAGTATTAAGACACAATAGAATAAATTATTGACAAATGAATATGACAGTTGCTAAAAATGATGATGATAAAAGGTGCTAGATATAAATATGAGTATATAATGGGCAATATAGTACATGAGATAGTAATTAACATGTATTATATCAACAATCACAATGCTGCTTGACTAGTATTTGCCTGACGAATACTAGATAATGATAGAGAATATGTGACATGTAAATCAATAAGCAAGATAATGTATAAGATAATACAATATAGATTGCATAAGATAAAAATATAAGGAGTACTAGATATACATAAACAAAATAATATAGGATTAGTATAAATTAAATTAAATAAATCAGAGTACCTATTATTCTTAATTGACAAGTAGGCACGTGAGAGTTCTTAAATAATAATACTACTAAAAGTGGCATTATAATATAATATTAAAACAATAATTAGTATAAATGATATAAAGAGATTTAACTATCACATGAGTTACTATGAAATAATAAAGTAATCAGTATAAACGTGTATGATAAAAATATTACGTAATATTAACAGCGGACTAATGCAAGTACTCAATGACGTTGCCAGAAACAAGTCCGGCCGTCATGCCTCGTGACGCGATGAGTTAATAATAGGTAGTACCTAGTTATAAATATAAATAGGCAAAAACATAAATAGAAAGCTTATTTGGTATAAAATAAATAATAAAATATTAACTAGCTTAAGTAATAAAAATAGTTAATATAAAGTATGAATAAATAAGATAATGTATGTAATAACAATTGATACAATCCAACCCAAATATATATTCAAATTATAGAACTCCTGACAAAATAAAATAGTATAGCGAAATAGGATAATGCATAAGTGTGTGAACAATTAAATGGTACGATACCCCTGATAAAGTAAGTAAGCAAAAGCGCATTAGACTGATATTGTGTGTATAAGCGAATTATTTAAAAATTTTCTGAAAGAGTAATTTAGTAAAGACCCAATAGAATAATGGTTAATTATATAAGAAAATTGACGTATAAATAGATAGCAAAATTATATTTGTGATATAAATGAATATAGATTAAATTAAATAAATGTTGCGCCCTTTAGCTAGTACTTGCGTACTAAAAAATAGTATAGAAAATATGACATATAAATCAATAAAACAATTTAAAATAAATAAGATAAGATAGTGATATATTGAGCAGTTGTAATAAGTAGTAACGATAAAAGTACTGGATATAAGTGTGAATATAAGTGATCAAAATAATGTATGGAATAATAAATAAATAAGTAAGATCGTAACAATATAATGTCACGTAAAATGATAGTCAGTAAAAATAATGTATTGAGTAATTTAGCTAGCGCATAAGTTACTATGAAATAATAACATTAATCGATATAAACGTATATGAGCTAATTATTGCGTAACATTTACAACAACAAATGCAAGTACATATTGACCTTGCCAGGAATAGGCGCAGGCGGTGTGTCACATGACGCAATACCGTGATGCCACACCGACAAGATGTAATGCGTGGGACAAGGATAGCGCTATGCAAAGAGTATAGGGAGTGAATAGGTCGAAGTCGCGAAACTTAGGGTTCGGTGGACAACAGCATCGAACCCTAGACTTTACTATATATGATAACTAGTTTAAATTAATTAATAAAATAAAATATTAAGCAGTTTGACAAATATATAATAATATTAATATTAAAAAAAAATAAAATAGTTTATAAAAAGTAGTTGTTATAAATATAAATAAGCAAAAACATGTTTAATGTTTAATATAGAATAAATAATAAGGTATTAAGTAGCTTAAGTAATAAAATAAAATAGTTAATATAAAAATATGAATAAGTAAGATAGTGTATTAAATAGTATTGATATGATATAAATAAAATAAGATATTGAGCAGTTTGAATAATAAAAATATTAAAGTAATCAATATAAACGTGTATGATAAAAATATTACGTAATATTAACAGCGGACTAATGCAAGTACTCAATGACGTTGCCAGAAACAAGTCCGGCTGTCATGCCTCGTGACGCGATGAGTTAATAATAGGTAGTACCTAGTTATAAATATAAATAGACAAAAACATAAATATAAAGCTTATTTGGTATAAGATAAATAAAAAAAAAAATATTAACTAGCTTAAGTAATAAAAATAGTTAATATAAAGTATGAATAAATAAGATAATGTATGTAATAACAATTGATACAATCCAACCCAAATATATATTCAAACTATAGAACTCCTGACAAAATAAAATAGTACAGCGAAATAGGATAATGCATAAGTGTGTGAACAATTAAATGGTACGGTACCCCTGATAAAGTAAGTAAGCAAAAGCGCATTAGACTGATATTGTGTATATAAGCGAATAATTTAAAAATTTTCTGAAAGAGTAATTTAGTAAAGACCCAGTAGAATAATGGTTAATTATATAAGAAAATTGACTTATAAATATATAGCGAAATTATATTTGGGATATAAATGAATATAAATTAAATTAAATAAATGTTGCGCCCTTTAACTAGTACTTGCGTACTAAAAGATAGTATAGAAAATATGACATATAAATTAATAAAACAATTTAAAATAAATAAGATAAGATAAAGTGATATATTGAGCAGTTGTAATAAGTAGTAACGGTAAAAGTACTGGATATAAGTGTGAATATAAGTGATCAAAATAATGTATGGAATAATAAATAAATAAGTAAGATCGTAACAATATAATGTCACGTAAAATAATAGTTAGTATAAATAATGTATTGAGTAATTTAGCTAGCGCATGAGTTACTATGAAATAATAACATTAATCGATATAAACATATATGAGCAAATTATTGCGTAACATTTACAACAACAAATGCAAGTACATATTGACCTTGCCAGGAATAGGCGCAGGCGGTGTGTCACATGACGCAATACCGTGATGCCACACCGACAAGATGTAATGCGTGGGACAAGGATAGCGCTATGCAAAGAGTAAAAGGAGTGAATAGGTCGAAGTCGCGAAACTTAGGGTTCGGTGGACAACAACATCAAACCCTAGACTTTACTATATATGATAACTAGTTTAAATTAATTAATAAAATAAAATATTAAGCAGTGTGACAAATATATAATAATATTAATATTAAAAAAAATAAAAATAAAATAGTTTATAAAAAGTAGTTATAAATATAAATAAGCAAAAACATGTATAATGTTTAATATAGAATAAATAATAAGGTATTAAGTAGCATAAGTAAAAAAAAAAAAAAAAAAAAAATAGTTAATATAAAAATATGAATAAGTAAGATAGTGTATTAAATAGTATTGATATGATATAAATAAAATAAGATATTGAGCAGTTTGAATAATAAAAATATTAAATAATAAAAATAGTTAATAAAATAAAATGTATCTGCGCAAAGTACTTTATAAAATAATAATAGTATAAACAAATAGAGCAAGTCATATTTAGAATTAATCAAGTAGAGAACCAACAACAACATGTGAATTATTCGAGGAAGAAAAGATAATAAATAACTTTTACCATAGTGCGGAACCTCACCGCGATAACGGAAGGGTAAGCGCCTCATCGAAGCGACGGCACCGCACGCAGCGATGCACGGACCGGCAACACCGCGAGCGCCCCGAGCGCTGGCGCGTACGTATATATAAAAAAAATAGAACGACAACAATATTAAAATGTCTGTATGTAAATAATTATTTTGTATGAGAAATTAAAGAAATATATTAGTTAAGTAATGGGTTATTGGTGTTGAGTTGTTTAAATTGTATGTGTGGAGTATTAATGAAATTAGTAGTAAAATGTTATATTATTAACTTACGAAATTTCTTAAGATTTAATTAAAGTTGTGAAAACATAATTAAAAATAAATTTATAAATCAGTTAAAGTACGATGCCTCGAATGCTGAGAGGACGTAGAGATAAATAATATAGTTAAATAAAATAGCAGAAAGTTAACATATAATAAAATACAACGACCAAAGCAAGTACAACCCGAAGACATGAGTAGTATATACTTTTAATGACGGCGTCGGCGTGAGCGACTCGAGGCGCTCGTCCGCCGACCGGTTTTTTGTTTACGTTTGGATTATATATATAAAATATTTTGTAAGATTTTGTCTGTATACTTATTATTTTAAAATATGAAAATTATATTAAATATTAAAAAAAAATTTTATATTAAGAATACTTGCGATGTTCGCTATGAAAATAGAATAATAATATTATTGGTCTCTACGCCCCCACAGGGGAGCTGAAGTCGATGCGGTTGGCGATGCGTTTTTGCATGGCCTGCCGCACCGAACAACTATTCGAGGTTGCCAGATGGTTCGTGCTAGCTTTTTTCGCATTGTTCGGGAATTTAACGTTAACGAGGTGGCAATTGTAACATTTTGCAGAGGCGCCCTCGCCCTTCGCCGGGCAGTCGGCCGCCCCATGGCCAGATCCAGCGCAGAATGCACAGGTGGTTTCTTCTGCCTTGCAGTTTTTGCGGGTGTGCCCAAACTGCAGGCAGGAGCCGCATTGTATGAAAGGACTGAAGTCCGCTACGTGCACGCGCTGGTAGTCTACCCCGAGGCGGCCGGCTCTCATGGCGAAGTGCCACACCTGAGGGTGCACAATAAATATGGCGTTGTACAGAGATGGGTTTCGATTCTTCTGCTTAAATTTGAATTTCAAGTCTTCTGGTGCGCATATGAGATCTTGAATCCCCTCGTTTTGATTGATTATCAGATGTTCCAGGTCGTCAATCGGCACATCTCCTGGAACTCCCTTGAGTATAATCATTGGCCTGAGGTTGTTGGCAATTTGGACCTCCACCTGTGACGTGGGCGATCCCTGGAGCTTAATGTATGCGTCATTTCGGTGAACATTATTGTCAAACTCCACCCTAAGGTTGAAATTAGACAGAGGCTGTACTTTAGATGGGGTGTACTTGGAGTTTTTAAAATCCGCCGACTTCCTAAATGCCTGAATGGCCTCCTCCCGCGTCGAGACCGGAACTTTGGGTTTAACAATTATAGCTGGTTTCGCCTGTGCGGGAGCAGGCAGCCTTGGTGAGGAGCTGGTAGTGGCAGCAGGTCGGCCAGCTATGTCGGCGTAAGAGGGCCCAGAAGATGGAGTGCGAGTCTGACCAATATCCATCTTCTTGGTGAGCCTCCTAAATTCTTCGCGCACGCATTCCACGAGGTCCTTTTTGAGGGCCTTGGTGGACTCCTCGGAGATGGTAACCGAGATGTTGGGGGAGGAGGCAGCTGCGAGGGTGGAGGAGGAGGAGGTAGCTGGCAATGAGGTGGTCGTGGTAGCCGGAGTGGTTGTGCCATCGTTAGCAGGGGCCGCTGCCCCTGGTGCCACAAAGGTGAACGGCTTCACCTGCGATAGTCTTTTGAATGCGAAGGCGCACTTCCTAATTTCTTCAGCAGAATCTGCTATAATCTTCTTATTTGCAGCTGTCACACTCTTTCCGACGTAAACAGCATGGGTAATTGTGCTAACCAGGTCGTTGATAGCGTAAACCAAGGAGTAACCATCAACCACGTCCGTGGCGGAAGATGTGATCTGTGGTTCATTCATATTTATTTATTTAGCACTCTACACTTCACATGAACGAAGGAGTCAAAAAAAGAAAAATAAAAAAAAATAAAAATAAAAATAAATAAAAGTCACAAGCAAACCCGAACGAAATCGCTAGAGTTGCAAGTATAAGTTTTGAGTAGAGAAATATTTTATGTAGAAGGTCTTAAGCGCCACTATGAATGTTAATACCTGTACTCATAAAATATTAAAAAACACTAAAACTACTGGAGCTAAAATTCTAGTTTTTAGTGCATATGAGAGTCTATGAAATGGGCTATTGATATTAATTAAAAACTGTAGAGATATCACTTTAGGTAATTAATAGTTATATAAGAAAGTTTGAGTCACTGTATGTCCTTAATGGCACTTATTATATAGCGAATAACTCCGGGAAAAAAAAGTCGCATTAAAATTTTAAAACCACTTTCACTATCTCACAAGTCCAAGGAATCCAATGCACTAAGTCTCTGCTTCCTGGGTTTGCCTGGAAATTTCGCAAAAAATGTATGTTGTCCAGGTTTTTGCGTAACAACTTCGGATTTCGTGCCGTGAAAATTCCAAATGTGGTGTCGTTGGAAAGCCTATGAAATAGCGCTTATAGTGATATAATAAAAAAAGTGGGTCGTGGCGACAGATCTCAAGCCGCACGCTGTTTTAATTGTGGAATCACTGTTTCTACACAGTTTTTCAGCGATCTCTCACTAATCTGAAGAAAATCTTTCAAAATTTTTATGTCCTAGGAAAGGTCTTACTTAACACTATAACACTATGTACTGTATTTACACTTAACACTAAAGAAACTATTTTTTAAACACCAAAAACTAACAAAATTGTCTAATATTTACACTTTTTCGTCTATAACTTTTAAAGTACTTGTCCGATTTTAATAATTCTTTCACTGGTATGTAGAGTGTTTAAGCGCGCATCCATTGATATAAAAATCAAGGCGCTGCGACCGCGGAAACCTATTTTTCCGAATTTTAGACCGTTTTAAGTCGATTTTTCGAGTGCGGAGCGACGTAGGGAGCGTCCGTTCGCTACCGCGGGTGGTCTGAGACTCTCCGGTTAGGTTAGGTTAGGTTAGGTTAGGTTAGGTTAGGTTAGGTTAGGTTAGGTTAGGTTAGGTTAGGTTAGGTTAGGTTAGGTTAGGTTAGGTTAGGTTAGGTTAGGTTAGGTTAGGTTAGGTTAGGTTAGGTTAGGTTAGGTTAGGTTAGGTTAGGTTAGGTTAGGTTAGGTTAGGTTAGGTTAGGTTAGGTTAGGTTAGGTTAGGTTAGGTTAGGTTAGGTTAGGTTAGGTTAGGTTAGGTTAGGTTAGGTTAGGTTAGGTTAGGTTAGGTTAGGTTAGGTTAGGTTAGGTTAGGTTAGGTTAGGTTAGGTTAGGTTAGGTTAGGTTAGGTTAGGTTAGGTTAGGTTAGGTTAGGTTAGGTTAGGTTAGGTTAGGTTAGGTTAGGTTAGGTTAGGTTAGGTTAGGTTAGGTTAGGTTAGGTTAGGTTAGGTTAGGTTAGGTTAGGTTAGGTTAGGTTAGGTTAGGTTAGGTTAGGTTAGGTTAGGTTAGGTTAGGTTAGGTTAGGTTAGGTTAGGTTAGGTTAGGTTAGGTTAGGTTAGGTTAGGTTAGGTTAGGTTAGGTTAGGTTAGGTTAGGTTAGGTTAGGTTAGGTTAGGTTAGGTTAGGTTAGGTTAGGTTAGGTTAGGTTAGGTTAGGTTAGGTTTTTTTTTTTTTTTTAATTACACTATTTTCAACTGTTGCTTTGTATTATGCAACAACTTTTAAACGATTATGTTAACTATGTACATATTAAACGATATTTATTACCTATTTCTCTTTATCGATTGGGTTTTTACTATTTTACAGTCTTATTCTACATATTACAAGCTATTTCTTAAATCTATTATCTTATTTCTACTATTTACATTTAAACGATTATGTTAACTATGTACATATTAAACGATATTTATTACCTATTTCTCTTTATCGATTGGTTTTTTTTTTTTACTATTTTACAGTCTTATTCTACATATTACAAGCTATTTCGTAAATCTATTATCTTATTTCTACTATTTACATAGTTTTTTTTTTTTTTTTTTTTTTTTTTTTTTATATCCTTATTTCTTAAATTTAATCTTTGTATTATTATTTTTATTTACAGTTTGCATTGCCTCCTTTGCGAATGTCAGAAAATCGTTTCGTTTGTTAGTACCATTTATTAAAAATCTAAAATTTTCCTCTGTTATTGTTATTTTATGTTTAATTTCTATATCATTTCTTTTACTTCCGAATTTCGGACATTCGCAAAGGACATGTATTACACTTTGGACCGATGAGTTATCGCAATCGCAATAAGGATTGTCCTTCAGTTTAAATCTGTGTAAATATTGGCCAACTCCACCGTGTCCGGTCAATATTTGAGACAACATATTTTCTAAATTGATCGATTTTATGGTTTTTCTTGCCTCTCTTACGTCAGGGAAAAACAACCTTGTCAATTGGCCCTGCTCAGCACTACTATATTTATTCTGCCACTTTTCAATACTCTCCTGTCTTAGAATGTATTTAGCTGACGAGACGGGTATTGCATCATACACCGGTGCTGTTTTCTTTGATAAGGCTGCCCTTTTTGCTAAAGTGTCCGCCCGCTCGTTACCAGCCATACCCTCGTGCGCCTTTATCCAATAGAAATTCACTTTTCCTCCTTTCTCTTCGATATGTTTAACTGATTTTCTGATTTCATATATTAATGGATGGAGATGGTTGGGATCTTCTAGACATTGTAGGGCTGATTTTGAATCTGAGATTATATTTGAATTTTTAAAAGCTATATGTTTTTGTTGTGTATATTTAAGGGCACGAGATATGGCTACCAACTCCGCCTGAAACACTGAGCAGCAATCGTCCAATCTAAATGTGCTATTTCCTATCTCCCTATCTTCTTTCCAAATGGAAAAAGCTCCTCCTACTCTGTCTTCTATTCTGCTGCCGTCCGTATATATACACGGCCAGCCATTATCTATCTCTTCTACTTCCTCCTGAGACGTGAGATTACCGTGAGTAAAAGGTCTTCTTTCAGATGGGTGTGGCAATTCGAATGGACTAATTGGTTTTTCTATTGGTCTTCCGGGATATATAGAGATTGATTTTCCTTTTCTTTTAATTTTATATGTATCTGCGGCTTCTTTAACTCTTATTTCCAGAGGAAGAATGCTTGCTATCAAAGTAGCAGCATTTAACGAGACCGTTTTATGCGATTTGCTAATCCTAAGCGCAAACATCCTAGTCAATTTATTTAATTTATTTATAGCGTATTTCCTATCTAAAATTGGTTCCCACGCGCATGCAGCATATAATACAATCGGTTCGATAACCGCTGTATAAATCGTTCGAACTATGTCCGGGTTTAATCCCCAGGTAACTTTAGCGGCGCGTGCTACTGATTGGTAAATTTTAATTGATTTTACGTTGATATTGTCTAAATGAGTAATGAAATTGAGATTAGAGTCTATTGTAAGTCCTAACAGAGTTAATGATGGGGATATTTGTAATATTGTGTTGTTAAAAATGAACTTCGGATGATCATATTTTAGTTTTTTAGTGACTAGAATGACTTGCGTCTTATGTTCAGCAAACCGCATTTTATTTTGAGTCCCCCATTCTGAAATGTATTTTAATGCCTCATTTACTCTGTCGTTAAGCACTTCGGTATTGTGTGCTGAGGCTACTACAAGTATATCGTCTGCAAATGCTTGCACTCTTGCTGTTAACCCTTTCGTACATTTGAGTAAAGGGTCTAATTGGAGATTCCACAATAATGGTCCTCCAGTAGAACCCTGGATACACCCTTTGTTTGTTTCTCTGGTCGTTTTACTCCCTAAATATTCCAGTTTTATTTGCCTTTCACTTAAATAGCTATTAATGATTCTTATGACACTGGGATCGCACCTCTTTTCAATGAGCTGCTCTAGCATCTTGGGCCACCATGTATTGTCGAACGCACCCTCGATGTCCAACGATACCATTGCTACTAATTTATGATTGGTTAACTCAGATCTTACGAACGTTAGCGCATCGAAGAGTGCATCCTCGGTGCTCCTTTGGGGCATAAATCCGTATTGCCTATCGCTGAGTTGATTAGTGGACCCCAGATGCCAGAGCAGTCTATTGCAAACTATCTTTTCTAGAATTTTTCCATTCACCGGTAATAATCCGATTGGCCGATATGACTTTGGTACTGAGTAGTCTTCCTTACCCGGTTTTCTTAATATTTTAACATTGGCTGTTTTCCAACTTTTCGGGAAATAGCCAGAGGAATAGCATATATTTAAAATAGCGCTAAACACTTCTGGTTTTGCCCTATACGCACTCCAACAGATATCGGCTGTGAAGCCGTCATCTCCTGGCGCTTTAGATGGACTCATACCTTTAATTACTTGTTCTATTTCATTCGTTTCTATAGGAATTATCTGTACCTGATTTTTGTCTATCCCTGTTAGCTCTTTCTGTACGTTTTCTCTAATCTTTCGGTGATATTCTATGTCTGTGTTCGGGTCGTCCTTTGGGTAGAATGTGTCTGCTAAAAATTCTGCCGATTGTTGTTCATTTAATTCAATACCGTTCTTCTTTAATAGCGACTCCTCAGTGTTCTTCCCTGCGGATTTCATAATTCTGTACACCTTGTCCCAAACTGATTCTATACCTTGAGATGTACAAAACTCTTTCCAACTTGATGTTCTGCTTAATAAAATTTCTGCTTTATATTCTTCTAGATTTTTAAGATATTCCTCTATAATATACTTCTTTCTTCTGTAATTAGCTTTTTTAATCTTATTTCTGACCCTGATGACATTCTTCTTGAGTTTAGTTAAATTTTCGTTCCACCATTTAAGCTTTTTAGTTATAAACGGACTTAGTTTAGGCATAGATTCTTCGCACGCTTGAGTTATACACTCTGTATACTTCTGGACTATCACGTTTATCTCTTCCGGTGTTTTTGCTTGTTTTATGTTATATTCGTTTAATTCTGAATCGTTAAATTTACTTATTACAATTTCTTCAAACTTCATCCAGTCTACTTTTTTTACGTTATATATTCTAGTGGTTGATCGTTTAATATTTTTGACATTCGTTACTCCTGTTCTAAGTTTAAACGTGATAGCCCTGTGGTCAGATGTCGTGACCATTCCAGTATCTACCTCCCATTCTTCTATTTTGTCCAGGATTTCTTGCGAGCAAACTGTCACGTCCACTATACTTGTACACGGTTTGTTACACCTAAAAGTGTAAAACGTAGGAGTCGTTCCTTCGTTTAACACTTCCAGACCTCTTTGTGCTAAGAATGATGCATAGTCTGATCCCCGATCGTCTTCGTCGTCACAACCCCACCACGCACTCTTTGCATTGCAATCACCTCCTACTATTATTAAGTTTGTATTTAGTTTAGAAATAATATTATCTAATTGTTGTATATATTCATTTATGTCTTCCGTATCTTCCCAATATATCGATATTAAACCAATTCTCATTTTATCTAATATTATTACCGTTCCCACAATATTTTCTGTAACAAAGCTTGGACTGTCTATTATCTGTATATTTGGATTTATGATTACTATTGCTGATTTTACTACTTTATTTCTGTTTGCAGTTTTCTGAATGGTGCGGTATGGAGTAGCGACTGATCCCGACGCTCCCACGTATGGTTCTTGAAGAAGAAGTGCCACATACTTCCTTTCACTAGCTTCCCGCAACACTTCCTGTGTTGCTGCAAGTCCTCTGCCCAGGTTGCACTGAGCGAAACCGATATAATTATCATTTACCTTTTTATTACTCTTAACTATTATTTGATCCGTCGAGGTGCCCTTTAGGAATACGAAACCAAGTTCCGCGCGAACTTGTCCCATCTCCTCCATTCCGGGCATACCGATGAGAATGACGGATGACCTTTATTATCCTGACAGTTCACACAGCTCGGTCCCTCACTCTTGTTGTTGCATTCTCGCGAATCGTGATCCTGTGCACAGTACCCGCATTTAGTTTCCGCTGTGCAGTCTTTGGCCCTATGTCCGAAGCCCATACAATTGAAACATTGCAAGATGGGCGATTGATCTATTGCGTCTACGATTTGGTAACCAACTCTAATTCTACGATTCACTAAACTCTTCCAGACCTTCGGACTCACATCCAGTATTATGTTATTCACCGAATTGTTCCTTCCTTTCGCTCTCCTTAATACCTTTACTTTCACTTCTTCCCTTTCAACTTCTCTTTCCATAGTTCCGATTAAGTTCATGTTTTGACGCAATATCGCTTCTTCCAATTTCTTATCAGTCAAGTCATGGGCGACTCCAATCAATTTGAGCAGCGGATTTCTAGGCGGAGGTTCACTCACAGACAGCTTGTCATTTGTCTTCTTAATCGCCTCATGTAGCACAGTCCTTTCTTTCCTTGATTCACACGTGAATACTACTCTCTGATTCTTCAACTTTCTAACACTACTTATACCCACTCCCAAATCCACAACATCCACCTTCTCTTTAATCTCTTTCACAATGTCATCGTTACAATGCTTTGGATCAGCTGACTCAACCACTATCGAATATCTAGGCCTAGCAACTGCGTCGGTGTAATTCTTTCTTTCCCTATTTTCGCGTATAGCCACTTTTTCCGCGTACGAGATTCCTTCCACAACCTTATTCCTGCTAATAGTCTCTTCCTGTAATTTGTCTATTTTCTTTTGCACTACTAGCACCTCCCTATGTGTGTTTCTTATTTCTTCACTTTGAATTTTTAATACATTTATTATCTCTTGCAGATCTGCTGGCGCTACGACCATAGAAGGATGAAGAGCACTTGTAGAAGAGGTCACAACCGTTGCAGTCGGTCCTACGTGAGCCTCAGTTCCCGAACAAAGTTCGGGTTCCGGGACCTTTGTCTGTTCTGACTGCTCCGACGCTACAGCGGCCTCTTTTTGAGGGATGTTTGTGCAAGCCTGTGTGCCTATATGCACCACAGGGGCATTCAGTAAAGCACTGTAGATGGTTATACATTTCCCCATTTCCCTGCTGCAATCCTCTATTAGATCCTTCTGAATTTTTGCCAGGTTGGTTCCAGTACGGACCGCCGCTATTATTGCGGCGGCCAGTGTATTTACTGATGCGAAAAATGATGAAGTGTCCACTACAGAAGAAGCCGTAGCAGGAAGAGGCAGTTTCTCCATAATTCGAGGCATTTTAACACACAACAATTAGACTTAAATTGGACTGGTTCAAATTGACTAAAGAATTTTTTAAATATTTTTGGCGTTGACCTTATAACGACAACTAAATAATTTAAGCGAAAAAACAATAAAAATATATTATAAATATTCCCAAGGTCAATAAAATCTACTTAAGTAATCGATGATGGGCGGGGGGGAGGGCGATTTTTTTCGCTCGTTATTAAAGATATCCTAATTTGAGTGGTGTCGTTGAATAGGTGATTAAAAACGCTATTCAACGATATATAAACGAGGAAAATCGGACGACAAAATCTAACTATTATTTATAAAAAACGTGTTTTTTGAACGAAATTTTGCCAAAATTTAACAGTTTTACTGAAATTTTCGAAAATTTTAACTATACAACAGGGGTTGAAATTGATATATAATATAGGTGGATAGTTTATGTATAATATAAGACAAAAACAAATCGAGAAAATAGCGTTTGTGAAGAAAAATAGACTATTTATAACATAAAATGTTAAGATTTTACGAAATTTTCATATAATTTTCTGAATAAAAAATTTTCAATATACTGAATTTAAATAAATTTTGTTCTGTAATATGGGGGAGGACTATTTGAAGCTATATTAAAAATTTTACAACGATAACTTGAAGGAATCTACTCTAATTTTTAAGATTTCGTATATGTTCAAAGTTTGTTATATCATCTATAAGGTAGACTCGGTATGGAGAAATTCAATGAATACTAATTTTTTTCGCTCGTTATTAAAGATATCCTAATTTGAGTGGTGTCGTTGAATAGGTGATTAAAAACGCTATTCAACGATATATAAACGAGGAAAATCGGACGACAAAATCTAACTATTATTTATAAAAAACGTGTTTTTTGAACGAAATTTTGCCAAAATTTAACAGTTTTACTGAAATTTTCGAAAATTTTAACTATACAACAGGGGTTGAAATTGATATATAATATAGGTGGATAGTTTATGTATAATATAAGACAAAAACAAATCGAGAAAATAGCGTTTGTGAAGAAAAATAGACTATTTATAACATAAAATGTTAAGATTTTACGAAATTTTCATATAATTTTCTGAATAAAAAATTTTCAATATACTGAATTTAAATAAATTTTGTTCTGTAATATGGGGGAGGACTATTTGAAGCTATATTAAAAATTTTACAACGATAACTTGAAGGAATCTACTCTAATTTTTAAGATTTCGTATATGTTCAAAGTTTGTTATATCATCTATAAGGTAGACTCGGTATGGAGAAATTCAATGAATACTAATTTTTTTCGCTCGTTATTAAAGATATCCTAATTTGAGTGGTGTCGTTGAATAGGTGATTAAAAACGCTATTCAACGATATATAAACGAGGAAAATCGGACGACAAAATCTAACTATTATTTATAAAAAACGTGTTTTTTGAACGAAATTTTGCCAAAATTTAACAGTTTTACTGAAATTTTCGAAAATTTTAACTATACAACAGGGGTTGAAATTGATATATAATATAGGTGGATAGTTTATGTATAATATAAGACAAAAACAAATCGAGAAAATAGCGTTTGTGAAGAAAAATAGACTATTTATAACATAAAATGTTAAGATTTTACGAAATTTTCATATAATTTTCTGAATAAAAAATTTTCAATATACTGAATTTAAATAAATTTTGTTCTGTAATATGGGGGAGGACTATTTGAAGCTATATTAAAAATTTTACAACGATAACTTGAAGGAATCTACTCTAATTTTTAAGATTTCGTATATGGTTAGGTTAGGTTAGGTTAGGTTAGGTTAGGTTAGGTTAGGTTAGGTTAGGTTAGGTTAGGTTAGGTTAGGTTAGGTTAGGTTAGGTTAGGTTAGGTTAGGTTAGGTTAGGTTAGGTTAGGTTAGGTTAGGTTAGGTTAGGTTAGGTTAGGTTAGGTTAGGTTAGGTTAGGTTAGGTTAGGTTAGGTTAGGTTAGGTTAGGTTAGGTTAGGTTAGGTTAGGTTAGGTTAGGTTAGGTTAGGTTAGGTTAGGTTAGGTTAGGTTAGGTTAGGTTAGGTTAGGTTAGGTTAGGTTAGGTTAGGTTAGGTTAGGTTAGGTTAGGTTAGGTTAGGTTAGGTTAGGTTAGGTTAGGTTAGGTTAGGTTAGGTTAGGTTAGGTTAGGTTAGGTTAGGTTAGGTTAGGTTAGGTTAGGTTAGGTTAGGTTAGGTTAGGTTAGGTTAGGTTAGGTTAGGTTAGGTTAGGTTAGGTTAGGTTAGGTTAGGTTAGGTTAGGTTAGGTTGGGGGTTCAGTAGCACATACGTCCTCGTCGTTTCCCCTGGGCCCCGTCCTGACCACCGTAACGGAGTGGCAGGCGGGTGGCTGAAGTGTGCTTGTGCGGTATTCTTAGTGTGTGCAAATACGCAGAGGTTTTCCTTCCCCAGCTCCCTCCCCTTTGGGTTGTAGGTAGAGCGGGGCACACTAGGTGTTTCAAAGGCGGATCCTATTGTGAATCTCATGTCCGGTACAAAAAACGTAGCAGCATTGGCTGCGGCGGTTGCGTCCGCAAAGACTGCGGACGGCACTACTAGCGAGTCTGACGCCAGACTTGGAACAAGACGGAAGCGTCCACAGGCGCCACTTATATCTTCAGATTCGGACACCGAAACTGAGGAAAGAGTGGCGTCCAGGTGCGGCACGGTACGCCGCTGTACACCCCTCTCAAAAGGGCGTGGTGGCGCTGATGAAGATTTCGAGCGCTCGCTCCGAGCCAGGACTTTCCGCAGGCCAGCCCTCACTGCGGCAAAGGGCACGAGCGACTCCGACATTGCATCTACTTCGGACGCAATCTTGGAGAGAGAACCGACGTTGCGAAATGCAGACGAGCTAAGAGCGGATGCCGGACGGAGCGTATCAAAAATCATTGAGCTCGCTCAGAAGTCCGGTAACCTCAAAGGTACGTATGTAAAGATCCTGAAAGAGTCCGCCAGCAATCTTAAAGACATTGTAGATGCACTGGCGGACAGAACAGAAGCAGAGGAAGCGCGCCGACTCCGAGCTGATAACGCTCGCCTTCGCAGGGAGCTAGAAAATGCGAAGGCAGAGTCAAAAGCGTATAGGAGGGAGTACGAAGAGGCGAGGTCTAAGAGCTCCCCTACGACACAAACCGCACTCCCGTCATGTGGCGTAGTGACAAATTCGGTGGAGGAGCTCAAAGCATCGATCGCCGCTATGGTGGGCGAAATGTTGGATACGCGGCTGTCGAGATTCGAGGAGCGGCTGCTCCCGACGGCGAATCCACCCGTGGTCGATAGAAGGGCACAGGCGGGGCTGGCGCAGTCAGATGCGCTCACATCAGCAGCACCCCAGCCCAAAACTGCCTCAGCAGCCCTTCTCCAAAAGAGGGGAAAAAAGAAGGGCTCCCCGCAAGCGGCGGTCCCTGCAGTGGTGGCTCCGTCCGTTACCGCGGAGCTACC
>CAJHVI010000039.1:0-184527 GCA_905147385.1 Limenitis camilla
ACTAATTAATAATGCTGGAATAGTACGCGATGCTATGCTGCATAAACAATCGGAGAGTTTTCACAATTAGATAGAAGTATGATATGATCACTTTTTTAAAAACTAAAGAGTGGTTTTATGGTTTGTTGTAAGGGATGTGGCTCTGATAGCTTGGTAAAAAATGGCATTGTGAGGGGTGTACAGCGTTATAAGTGCAGATCATGCTTTCTAAGGGCGATCTGCGCAAGAAGCCTCAAACAGCTGTTAAGAAAGCATTATGCGTTATGCTATATAGTCTTGGTAAGGGCTCTTTTTCTATGTTAGGCAAGATATTAGGGCATTCGCCGTCCATAATTTATCGCTGGGTAGTAGAGGCGATGGGCAAGACTCAGGAGCCAGTTGTCTCTTCGGATATTAACTCAGGAGCCAGTTGTCTCTTCGGATATTATGGAGATGGAATTCGACGAGATGTGGCATTTTATTGGTTCAAAAAAAACAAGCTTTGGATCATTAAGGCAGTTGATCGTAGTACAAGGAGAACCGTTGCCTGGGTTACAGGCAATCGTGATACTGCAACATTCCAAAAGCTCTACAACAAAGTGAGTCATCTGAAAGAATGTCATTTTTATACGGATGATTGGGATGCTTTTTCTAAAATTTTACCCAAAGAGCGTCATACAATTGGAAAGTCTGGCTCAGTATGTATCGAGAGAGATAATAGCAACACGCGACATCATTTAGGCCGAATGACACGGCGCACTAAAATCGTTTCTAAAAAAGAGTCAATGGTATACGGATCCATCAAGCTTTGGTGCGCTCTTACTATGACACAAATATTCAAACAATATCAAGAACAGCTCTTATCTATCTTTATGTGAAAACTCTCCTTATATAATTATTTATTAATCAATCAATTAGGAAAATACTATAATTGATATAAACTGAGATCAAAAACAGAAGAATATTTTGTAGTATTAAAATCTGGATGCAAACTAACACAAATTGTTCATCATTTTATAATTATAACTTGCATTAGATATTGTATTTACAATGCAATATTGTATCTTTAATAATAGTTATATATAATGCTGGTTGAATAAAATAACTTATTTTTAACTAAGAATCATTTTATAGAAATAACAAAATAGCTTTTTGTGCAGCAATTTGTCATAAAAATTCAAATAAAACTTGCAAGCACGAGGTTTATTAAACTAAATCTTTCATTAAATACATTATTATAACTTAATTGTGTGATGGTTATATGGCAGTATGTCCTTGTTGTGTTCCAGCTGCAACTGCAGCAGCAGTTACTTATGGTGTTTTAACAATGTTCGGGATAACATTTGATAAAAAATGGATTATTTACTCAGCACCTGTGATATCTTTCTCTGTCTTTGCAGGGTATAGTATTTACAAGGTTAGCAAAAATGACGATAGTGAGAAAAGTTGCTGTACAATGCAAAAGAATGTAGAAGAAAACTTGTTGTATAGTACAAATTTAATTAACAATAATACAGATGTTTGCTATACTACAGATCATTATCCTGTAGATGAAGAAAGTCATATTGTAGATAATTCTCTCTCAACTATAAAACCATCTTCTGACATTTAACTTATCTAGAACAATTTATCATTGCTGTTGAAATTCCTTGAGAATTATAAATCTTATACGCCGCAGATAATAAAAATAGAGTTGGTCTTTCATTAGACCTCTTGCATAACCTGTTCCAAACTGTGATTTGATTGTCACTAAAACATAAAAACACTCACGTGGATCATTGTTTAGTGACGTTTTGCAAAAATCTACTCTATAAGAATTTCTACCTCAGAATGAGGTTATGCAAGAGGTCTATTGTGTATAGTATATATAAATTAGATTTTAAAAGAGACTAGGAAGTCCGCGCGCAAAAAGTCTCAGAAGCTGCAAAAATGATGTTTAGAGTGTCAAAATAGTGGTTTAAATCCGTAAGAAAATGTTATAAAAGACCCAAAAACCTTATGGATTTTGTTAAATAAATAGTATTTGCTAGGTACAGGACAAATTATATATCCGAAAATTAGTGCTGGGGCCTTCGGCTTTAGGCTCATTTTTGTACATTTAATTTTCAGCAAAACAACTTTTGGCGGATAGACTACATAAGTTAACATAAAAATTGCAGTGCTTTACTCAAGCAGAAAGATTTAAGATATTTTTTCTGTGTTGAGATTTAGGAATTTTCATTGATTCCCTGTATTTGGTAACAGTACGCCTAGAGATTTTGATGCCTTGTGATTGTAGTGCCGTACATATCTTTGCATCTGACACTGCTGCTCTTTGGTCTTCAGAGTCAATTAGTGCTTTAATTTTGTGTTTGATCACTTTATTTGAGTAAACATTCTCTGAAATAGCAGATTGTATAGCGGGAGTCAGAAAATATTTTATACTGAACGTTCCAAATTCCGTGCGTATAGTTTTATTCGATATTCTGCTGATAGTAGACTCGTGACACTCTAAACGTTCAGCCAAGCTCTTAAGTGTCATAGGCTTTATATATACTGGACCTTCAAGAAAGAACGCGTATTGCTCTTCTAATATAGCATGTGTCACTTTAATTAATGCTTTATTACAATTTGATACTGCGAGTAGTATAGCATTTGCGCGTTGTATATTGTCCTTACAATATTCTTTTCCTGTTTCGGAGAGGTCTTGTTGTTTTATAATATTTATATATTCTCTATTTATTTCTATAGATGGAAGAGATTTGTCATTTAACACCGCAGAAAAGCTATTGGATATTTCATCGCGTATCACAATGACGTCTGGAATAAGAGTTTGCACCTTGTTGCTAGAAAAATTGCTTCCTGGTTTTGGGTTAAGTT
This sequence comes from Limenitis camilla, assembly GCA_905147385.1. Classification (NCBI taxonomy): domain Eukaryota; kingdom Metazoa; phylum Arthropoda; class Insecta; order Lepidoptera; family Nymphalidae; genus Limenitis; species Limenitis camilla. The sequence continues at coordinate 2,839 of CAJHVI010000039.1, forward strand.
TGTTGATAAGTTTTATCTTATTTAATATATCGCCTTCACTTGTGCCAATTATAGTTTTCAGCTTTTTCAATTCAGATTTCGCTATTAAATCTAGATTTTCTAGGATTTTTATCATGATATAGTATCAAAGAAATGGAACTAAAGGGCGAAATAAGCTTATACGCAGATGACACAAGTCTATTTTATTTTGGAAATAATATCACTTCAATAATTAGACACGCACAATCCGACTTAAATCTTCTATACGACTGGTTTCAATTCAATCTACTTACTATAAATATAGGCAAAACCAATTACATGATTTTTTGTTCAAAAAATAAAAAAAATTCAGACTTTCCACCTCTTAAAATAAACAATGTACCCCTAACCCAAGTTAAAACTTAAAAATATCTAGGTGTTACTTTGGACAGTCACCTTTCCTGGAAACCTCAAATTGAAAAAGTACGATCAAAACTATCGCGTTTAATGGGAGCCCTTCGCTCCACGGTAAAATGTTTCCCTAAGTCTGTAAGATACGTTATTTATAATTCGCTTGTAAAATCACACTTAGACTATTTGATTGAAATTTGGGGATGTGCTACTAAAACTAACTTAAAAAAACTACAAACTACACAAAATAAAATAATAAAACTACTATTTAATTTTAACTATCTCACACCAACAACAACAGTCTATAAAAAAACTAAACTTATGACACTAACGCAAATATATAAATATAATACATGTCTACTAGTATATAAAATACTGAACAAAGCAATACATTCCCGAATATCTTTCACTAAGAAGGCTCTTACTCGAAAAAGAACTCTCAGAAAATATTATGTACATGATATTCTTTTCCGAACACCAAGAACAAACTATGGTAAGAAAAGTATACTATTTGAAGGACCAAAACTATATAACCACCTATCCAATTACATCAAAGAATCGACATCGTTACCACAATTTAAAAGTAGACTGAAGAAACATATAATAAATGATCATACAAAATAACAAGTCACTCGTCAAAATACATCAAATACAAGATTAAAACTGGTATTTACATACTTTTACATACGTAAATATACACAAACATATATTTATACATAAATACATAGATTCATATATTCTCGCAATTTACTATAAAAATCAAAATTATCCAATCAATGTTTAAACAATTCACAGATTTAAAATAAATAGATGAATAATAGTAAAAGTGTAATTTTCTGATAGCAACTAATATTTGTTTACAATCTTCATAACGATTTCATGGCAAGCGACATGTAATAGGGTCCGAACTACTCTGACCTACCCGCTAATTGATCATTTTTTAAACGATTAATAACTATTCGTTTTTGTTATTTGTTTGATAAAAATAATTTAGTTCTACCCTATATTATTTACTAATACTAAGTTTTAAATAAGTTAAATATATATTTAATAAGTAAAACTAAAATAATAAAGATGTGATATTTTCCGTACACTCGCTTGTGATTGTATGTTTACATAATAGAAAGTAAGTTGTTTCTCTTTAAGTGAATAATGTATTTATTCTTTTGAGAAATAAAGAAATCTTAAATCCTATATCATCTAATATCACATTTTCTGCGCACGGTTTTTTGAGACATTCTTCTATTTCTTTACTTCCTATATTCTCAAAAATATTAGAACGAATTATGAATAAAAGATTGGTAAAATTACTCGAAAATAATAATCTCATATCCGAATGTCAATTTGGCTTTCGGTCAGGCAAATCAACTTCGGATGCAGTACATCATCTCACCGAATATATTGTACAAAATTTGGACAGCAAAAAAAAGGTATTAGTAATATTTTTAGATTTAGCTAAGGCGTTTGACACAGTTTCGGTCAACATTCTTGTTGATAAACTGGAAAAGTTGGGAATAAGAGGTGTTCCACTTCAATTATTCACGGACTATTTAAGCAATCGGGAACAATATGTTAAAACTGATGAATATTTGAGCAAATCCATGACAGTTTCACATGATGTTCCTCAGGGGAGTATTTTAGGTCCAACCCTATTTTTATGCTATATTAATGACTTATTTAAACTCCAACTGAGTAATGGTAAAATAATATCCTTTGCCGACGGCACTGCGTTCTTATTTAGTGGCAATTCTTGGAAGGAGGTCTTTTGTAAAGCTCAAGAAGGCTTTGACGCTGTTGTAAAATGGCTAGATCTTAACTATTTAACTTTAAATGTATCCAAAATAAAATATCTAACTTTCTATTTAACACAAGTGAACTTACAAGTAGTTTCTTCATTTAAGTTAATAAAACATTCTTTTTCCTCGCTTGAGGACCACAATAATTGCTCATGTACTGAATTACAACGTATAAGTGAAATCAAATATCTAGGAATACTTATTGACGATCAATTAAATTTTAAACCTCATATTAAACTGCTTTCTAATAGAATCCGTAAGTTAATGTACATGTTTAAAAATCTAAGACATATTGGTAATGACGAGGTGATAAAGACAGTATACTATGCTATGTGTCAATCACTCTTAACGTACTGTAACACATCTTGTGGTGGTGCACCTAAGAGTACACTATTAAAACTAGAAAGAGCTCAGAGAGCATTACTAAAAGTTTCCTATTCCCTACCATTTTCCTTTCCTACCACAGAATTATATAGTATGGCTAAAGTACTTACAGTTCGACAATTATTTGTGCTCAGTACTGTACTCAAAAAACATTCATTACTTACATACACTCCTAAAAAATTTAATAGCAAACGAAGAAAGGAATTAGTTTGCACTACAAAAGTTATTAATACTAAATTTTCAAAAAGATTTTTCTGTTTTTTAGGGGATTTTATTTATAATATTATTAACAAGGACCTAGAGATTTACCCCCTTTCTAAATCTATCTGTAAAAAACGGGTAACCAATTGGCTATCTAACCTCGATTATAAGCAAACTGAAGAATTAATTCTGCCTGTGGAATAGCTACATATGTGTATATACATAATATTAATATTTACATGATAATACATGAAACGCAATCACAAGTTTACTAATATATCATACATACTATACATACACACATATATATTTATACAACACACACACACACACACACACACACCCTGCGATACAAAGTTGCATATGATTATAATATTTTATTTTGTTATATTTTTGTTTTTCTCTGAGGGCCTGGTTGGCTGTCATACAGGTAGCCCTAGTACAGCATCCAGTCTCTCACAAACATTATTTTCATACTTTCGTACCACTCGATAAAATTGTTCATCTAGTATAAGTTAATTATGTTTGTGAAAGAAGAAAATAAAGATTTGGTTGGTTGAGTGAATAACGTCAGTAGCTGTAATTAAAATAAGAATTTGATTATTTATAGGTAAAACAATTCGATTATCAACATCTAATAAACGAAAATTAGCTAAATTGTCGGTTGATTGAATTATATATGAATCAAATTCAACATTATTAAAATCAGAGTATTCGTAGCTTCAATATCATATTGATAGACACAACTTTCAGTCGTCGGCTGTTAAATTTATTTAAATCATATAATTTATTAAACTTATTCTCTGAGCCGACTCATGTTGGTGATAATTTTGCAACGTGTATAGACAATGTGTTTTGTGACTGTGAAGTGTTTGAAACTATAATAATGAAAAACCTAACTTCGGATCATTATGGACAGAAATTCACGTTAGTAGACCAAGAAATTAAAAATTCAAATAAGATTTCATGTAGACCAAAGTCGAATAATAAAATTAACTTGTTTAAGGATAAGGTAGTACAAAAAATTTCTAGTTTGTGTTTGATTTATAAGGACCCAGATACGCTATATAATAATTTATTTACTATGATTTTAAATGAATTTAATAACACATTTAAAATAAAAACTTTTAGTAAAAATTTAAAACTGAAATTTAGTGACTGGGCTACCATAGGTATATTTAGAAGTAGAGATAAATTATATGAATTATATGGTATGAGGCAATATAATCGGGATCCAGTATTTTTAGAACGCGTTAGGTGTTATTCTAAGATCTTTAAAAGTGTTTGCATCCAGGCAAAGGCAATGTATATTAGAAACAAAATACTTAACTCAGACGATAAAATAAAGGCTACCTGGGATATTATTAATAGCATAACTGGAAGATCTAAAATAGAAAACGAACCAATTAAATTAAATGTTGATAATATATTAATTAATTCGGAAGAAGAAGTGGCAAGCACGTTTGAAAAATTCTTTACTGATATACCTATCAAAGTAACATCTGCATTAAAATCATCGCCCTTAGATGCTATTTCTCTACTTAAAAATAAACTCCCAGGCTATGCTAATTACTTTGAGTTTAAACATATTACTTCATTTGATATTATTAAGAATTTCAGGACACTTAATATAAAAAAAACTGGTGATTTATGGGACATCTCAGTAAAAATATTAAATACAATAATCAATAATATTGCCCCACATCTAGCTGATATTTTTAATAAATGTGTCGATACAGGAAAGTTTCCGGACTTAATGAAGCACAGTAAAATAATACCTCTATTTAAAAATGGAAACAGGAAAGATCCCGGTAACTATAGACCAATCTCTATATTACCATCACTGAGTAAAGTTTTTGAAAAGATTATTTTAAACCAACTTTTAGAATATTTTAATGAAAATAAACTATTTCATAGTGAACAGTATGGTTTTACTAGGGGTAGGTCAACAACAGATGCCGGAGTTGCTCTTCTTAAGCATATTTATGAAGCATGGGAGAAATCACAAAATGCGATTGGTGTATTTTGCGATTTGTCCAAGGCCTTTGATTGTGTTCAACATGAAACACTTTTAAAAAAACTTAATTATTACGGTATATGTGGTGTTTCTCTGGATCTAATTGCCTCATACCGAAATCAAAGAGTCCAGAGGATTACTATTAACGGTGTAAAATCTTCTGGATCTTTGCTACAAATGGGCGTTCCACAGGGATCCATTTTAGGCCCGTTTTTATTTTTGGTTTATATTAATGATCTGCCATACTATGTGAGGAACTTGTGTGATATTGTACTTTTTGCTGATGATACATCTCTTATATTTAAAGTAAACAGAAATAAACATAATTATGACGATGTAAACAGTGCATTATCGCAGGTTCTTCAATGGTTTACGGTAAATAACTTATTTCTTAATGCTAAAAAAACCAAATGCGTTGAGTTTGCTTTACCTAATGTTAAAAAACAAACTACCCTACGTTTAAATAATGAAATTTTAGATGTGGCGGACTCGACGGTATTTCTGGGTATAACTTTAGATTCAAAACTCCAGTGGAACCCCCATCTATCATCTCTAGCGGGAAGACTCAGCTCAGCTGCCTACGCAGTAAGGAGAGTCAGACAAATGACTGATATCAATACTGCTAGGCTAGTTTACTTCAGTTACTTTCACAGTATTATGTCTTATGGCATTTTACTGTGGGGTAGGGCCGCGGACATTGAATCCATTTTTATTCTTCAAAAGAGAGCTGTTCGGGCCATTTATAACTTAAGAGCGCGGGATTCCCTTAGAGATGTATATAAAAAAATAGACGTTCTTACAGTCCCATCTCAATACATATATTGTAATATTTTGTTCATTTACCAGAATATTCATTTGTATTCAAAACACAGTGACAAACATAATGTTAATACTAGAAACAGAAATAAACTTGTAACGCCTTACTATCGTCTCCACAAAGTGAGTAATAGCTTCATGGGGCTTGGTGTTCGCATCTATAATAAGATTCCACAGCCTATATTAGACTTGCCACTTCAACAATTTAAAACTCGTATCAAGAAGTCATTAATATATAAAGCATACTATAATGTACAGGATTACTTAAATGATGAGAATGCTTGGAATCTAAGTGACGTTGACTCTCAAGTTAAATGATTTGTATAACAGACTATGTAAACATGGCTTTTTGAAAAGATCGACTGTTGAGTTTCTGGCCGGCTCTTCTCAACAGAAAACTGCTTTCCGAGCTGGTGGTAGCTTCAGACAAACTAACTGACCGACAAATTTTTGACGTTTCAAAAGTACTTTTCAAAAAAGTCTAATTGAAATAAATAATTTTGATTTTGATTTGATTTGATTTATTAATTGAATCAAGCAAATTTTTTATTAAAAAATATTTTTTTAACAATGATATACAAAATTATAAATTAAGTAAATTTATTCGTGGATTATCAATTACTAGACAGATTCCTCTAAATGAACTAAAATACCGCCATATTATTTAAGTTTCAATAATATTTTATTTACTATTTTAGTATTTTTAATTAAATTTTTAATAATAGGGTATCTAATCCTAGTTTAAAATAAAATTTATTAAATTATAAATTTTAATATAATTTTAATTAAATTAAAATTTCACTTAATAATTTAATTTTTAATTTAATCAATTATTATTTATTATATACTGAAATAATTTAATTTAAATTTTGTTTAATCGCAACTGCTGGCACAAAATTAGTTATTAATTTAAATATTACTAAATCTTAATTTCTTAAATTTTTAATTTTGATTACTGTATATTAAAATTAATTATTATTAAAATAATTAAAATTTTATACTAAAATTTACATGTAAAATAAATTTATAATAAATTTAAAAAAACATAAAAAATTTATTTATTCATTTCATTTTTCACATAGATTTTTTTTTTTTATATATTATATATTTAATAAAAATTAATAAATTTTTATTATTTCTCTTATTTTTCTTCTAGTAATATTATTATAAAAATTAATTAAATTATAAATTAATTATAATTCAAATTGAATAAAAATAAATTATAAATATAAATTTTAATTAAACAAAAATTTAATATATATATATATATTTATTAGTTAATTAAAAATTTAATTAATTAATATTATTTTTATGGAGAAGCTCTATTTTGATAGTTAAGATTAGATCATGTTGCCATATTCTAAAAAAAGGATAATCCTTTATAAATGGGGTTTAAATCCATTACATATAGTCTGCCATATTAGAAGTTACTTAAAATAAAATAGGTAATTCATTATAAGAATGTTCAGCTGGGGGTAAATTTTGATATCACTTAATAGACGAAGATATATTTGAGGAAAAAAGGATTAAGCGTTGATTAATTATAGATTCTCATACAATAAGTACTATTATAATTATAGAAAAAAGAGAAATATAGGAACCGAAAGAAGAAATAATATTTCATGAAATAAAACTATCAGGATAGTCTGAATAACGTCGAGGTATTCCAGCTAAACCTAAAAAATGTTGAGGGAAAAAAGTTAAATTAACTCCAATAAATATAGAAATAAATTGAATTTTTAGTAAGTAAGGATTTATAAATAATCCTGTAAATAAGGGATATCAATGAATAAATCCTCCAAAAATAGCAAATACAGCTCCCATAGATAAAACATAATGAAAATGAGCTACAACATAATAAGTATCATGAAGGGTAATATCAATTGAAGAATTAGCTAATACAACTCCTGTTAAACCTCCCACTGTAAATAGAAAAACGAATCCTAATCTTCATAATATTGATGGACTATAATTAATTTGAGTTCCGTGAAGCGTAGCTAATCAACTAAAAATTTTAATTCCTGTTGGTACAGCAATAATTATAGTAGCTGAAGTAAAATAAGCTCGCGTGTCGATATCTATACCTACTGTAAATATATGGTGGGCTCAAACAATAAATCCAAGAAGACCAATTGCTATTATAGCACAAATTATTCCTAAATAACCAAAAGTTTCTTTTTTACCTCTTTCTTGGGAAATTATATGAGAAATTATACCGAAACCTGGTAAAATTAAAATATAAACTTCTGGATGACCAAAAAATCAGAATAAATGTTGATAGAGAATTGGGTCACCACCCCCAGCAGGGTCAAAAAATGAAGTGTTTAGATTACGATCTGTAAGAAGTATGGTAATAGCTCCAGCTAGTACAGGTAGAGATAATAATAAAAGAAGAGCTGTAATACCAACAGATCAAACAAATAATGGTATTTGATCAAAAGATATATTATTAATTCGTATATTAATAATGGTTGTAATGAAATTAATTGCCCCTAAAATTGAAGAAATACCAGCTAAATGTAAAGAAAAAATAGCTAAATCAACAGAAGATCCTCCATGAGCGATATTAGATGAAAGTGGGGGATAAACTGTTCATCCTGTTCCTGCTCCATTTTCGACAATTCTTCTTGAAATTAATAAAATTAATGATGGGGGTAAAAGTCAAAATCTTATATTATTTATTCGGGGGAAAGCTATATCAGGGGCTCCTAATATAAGAGGTACTAATCAATTTCCAAATCCTCCAATTATAATGGGTATTACTATAAAAAAAATTATAATAAAAGCATGAGCAGTTACAATAGTATTATAAATTTGATCATCTCCAATTAATGATCCGAATCGAATTAATAAACTTAAAGAAGTTCCGACTATTCCTGCTCAAATTCCAAAAATAAAATATAAGGTTCCAATATCTTTATGATTTGTAGAAAAAAGTCATTTTCGCAAAATAAAATGGCTGAGTTGTAAGCGATAAATTGTAAATTTATTGACGAGGGATAATCTCTTTTATTAAGTTGTCTTATATTCAAATAATGATTCAAAATTGCGAATTTTAAGGTGTAAATAATACTAAGGCTTAAAGAAATTTATTTATAAATAATTTTGAAGATTATTAGTTTATAGTTCACTTAAAACCTTAAAAAAAAAAGTTCTGATAATTATACCTGATAAAGAAATAAAATTAAAAAAATAAATTAAAATTAAAAAATTATTTTTAATGTAAATTTTAAATCATTTTAATTTAAGAGAAAAAAATAAAAGGGAAGAATAAATAATTCGAATATAAACAAATAATAAAATTAAACTTAATATAATAAAAGTAAAAGAAATAATAAAAAAATTATTGTTTAATAAATAATTAATAACAATTCATTTAGGGAAGAATCCTAAAAAAGGGGGTAATCCCCCTAGAGAGAGAAAATTAATTATAATTGAGATTTTAATTAAAAAATTTATATTAAAAAAAAATAATTGATTAATAAAAAAAGTATTGATAATATAAAATAAAAAACATATGATAAATGTAAAAATTGAATAAAAAATAAAATAAATTATTCAAAGATTTTCACTAATAACAATAGAAGAAATTATCCAACCTAAGTTATTAATTAAAGAAAAAGCTATTAATTTACGTAAAGAGGTTTGATTAAATCTTCCAAAAGCCCCAATTAAAACATTAAAAACTATAATAAAATATAAAAAATTTAAATTAAAATAATAAGATAATAAAATTATAGGGGTAATTTTTTGTCATGTTATTAAAATAAAACAATTAAATCAAGAAAGACCTTCTATTACATTAGGAAATCAAAAATGAAATAGGATTGAACCTATTTTTATTAATAAAGAAGAGTTAATAATTAAAGAAAAACAATTATTAAAAAAAAAAAATTTTATAAAAAATAATCTTAATAAAATTGAAAATAAAAAGTTAATTGAAGCAATTGATTGAGTAAGGAAATATTTTAATGAAGCTTCTGAATTTAAAAGATTATTAGGGGTGGTAATAAGGGGGATAAATCTTAATAAATTAATTTCTAATCCAATTCAACATCCTAACCATGAATTAGAAGAAATAGAAATTAAGGTTCTAAAAAATAAAATAAAAAAAAAATATTTTATTAGAGTTAGATAATATAAGAATAAAAAATAAGAGTTAAATTATTCTAAAATGAAATTTATTCACATTATAAAATTATATTTTAGTGTAAGATGCACAATAATTTTTGAAGTTATTAGGTATAGTTTAATTCTATAAAATATAATAAAGGTAATAAAAATTTACATAATTTATCCTATCAGAATAATCCTTTAATCAGGCACTTTATTAAATTTAAAAAAAAAGGATTTCCTTTATATTTGAGGTATGAACCCAAAAGCTTTATTTAGCTTATTTTTAATTAAATTATTTATATAAAATTTATTAACTACGGTTTAGTAAATTTTATATAAATAATTATAAATATATATATATATATATATATATGTATATTAAATATTTAAATTATAAAAATATTATTAATTAATTAAATTTTTGTAGAGACAGAGCAAATGGCTATGGTGGTGTGGCAATAAGACTCACAATTCTATTAAAGCACAAGTACAAAACACAAGTAGCAACAATCCTGAAATTGAAGTCCTACATGTTAAAGTATTTAATTGCGAAAATCTTGAAAATATCGTCTCAATATACTGTTCCCCTTCCTCTAGAACTTGTCAACAGGACTGGAATCTCCTCTTCTCCTTATTTGACAGAAAATCTCTTTTATTAGGTGATTTAAACGGTCACCATACTAATTGGTCACATAGAAATGACTCTCGAGGTAATCAGATATTTGATTCTATATCAAATTCTAATCTCATTACTCTGAATGATGGCAGCCCAACTCGTATCCAATTAGTAGATGGAAGACTTCGCCAATCATCTCCAGATATTTCTATCATTACTGCAGATGTTGCAATAAATTATGATTGGACAACAACGAATGAAACATTGGGTAGTGATCATCTGATTATTAAAATTTCAACTAGTTCTAGAGTTCAGCCCACCCATATAAAAAGGAGAAATTTTAAAAAGGCTGATTGGAATTCATATACCAAACTCCTAGACGATAGATTCACAAATTTTATATTGCCTGAGAGTTTTCAAGATGCTTATAACCTTTTTGTTGGCGAAATCAATAAAGTTGCTGATGAATGCATCCCTTATTTAAAAATAAGTCAAAGTCCTTGTTCAATTTTCATTCCAAAACATTACTGGAACATTAGCTTATCAAAAGCAGTTGCGGAACGTCGATTAGCTTTAGGAAACTTCAGACGTAATCCCACTCCTAGCAATTTGACTACATTTCAAGAAAAAGTTAGAGAAGCACAACAAATCAGCCGTCGTGCCAGAAGTGAAGGATGGCAGAAGTTTTGTTCATCGCTTGATCAAGTGTCTACTACAAATGAGATGTGGTGGAAGATGAAGTGGATAAAGGGCTATACAAGACCAAATAGATATGTAAATGTGAACCAGTCAAATGAACTGTTGCATAGTATAAGTCCCGATTATGTTCTACCTGATCAACCTTTGTTTACATCCTGTAATTTAAAATTAGAGTCACCGATTTTATTACTGGAAATTGAAAAATGTACAAAGTCATCTGACACTGCTCCAGGATTTGATAACATATCGTTTTCTATGATCAAAAATTTGCCTGTTAACGGTAAAAATATTCTTACTTTCTTATTAAACAAAATTTTGATAAATGGCTGTGTCCCAAATCAATGGCGCAATATCCGAATTCACCCGATCGCAAAATCAGGCCGTGACCCTTCTTCTACATCTTCACTTAGACCAATTGCATTATTGTCATGTTTATGTAAAATATTTCACTCAATTATTAATAAACGGTTGGAGTGGTATTTGAAAAAGAACGAGATGTTTTCACCCTTTATGGTGGGTTTTAGAAGGCATAGATCTTGCCTTGACAGTTTGAGCTACTTGGTTACAAAAATTCAAATTGGTTTTACAAAAGGTCAGGTTACATTAGGGTGTTTTATTGATATAAACAATGCGTACAATAATGTTGATATTATTAGTCTGTTAATGCTTTTGGATAAAATAGGAATAGGATCTAAAATTTGTACATATTTATGGAATTTTTTAAAAGAAAGAAGATTAAATACTACTACTGATAATCACGAAAATTATAGATGTACTGGACGTGGTCTAGCTCAAGGAGATCCACTATCTCCTCTTCTATTTAATGTGGCAACTATAAATATCTGTAAATATTTCAATGGGGAAGTCTGTATTTCACAGTACGCAGATGACTTTGTTGTTTTTGTTTCGCGAAATGATGTTACTGGAGCTGTGTCAGATTTACAATATGCTGTTAATGTTATTACCACACTATTAGAAAATGTAGGTTTAGAAGTATCTCCACACAAGAGTAAAGTTTGTTTGTTTTCAAGAAAATGGAAGTCTGTAGAATATTATACCGATCTTAAAATTAATGGTACTAGCTTAGAATTTGTAGATAATGTTAAATACTTGGGATTGTGGCTGGATCGTACCTTAAGATGGAATAAGCATGGTAATGAAATTAGCAGTAAACTGTCGAAATTTCTGAATATTTTCAAAGTATTATCTGGATCTGGCTGGGGTATACACCCAAAGCATCTTAGACGCCTTTATATTTCAATTATTCGAAGCAGACTTGATTATGCAAGTTTTCTCTATGATAACGGTAGTAATTCACACTTATATAATCTAGATAAAATTCAGAACCAAGCTATGCGTGTTATAGGTGGATTCATAAAGTCTACTCCCATACATGTGATGGAATCAGAACTTTGTTTGCAGCCTTTACATATTCGTAGACAATTCTTGGCTGCCAAATATGTGCTTAAAATTAAATCTTTGCAGTTTAATATAATAGATTAAATATTAAAAGAACTTGTATCACTAACTAACAATAATTACTGGAGACATAAGAAAAAACCTTTACTTACACTTAGTTATTCTAAATTTAAAGATATTACTCTCTATAATTCCAATCAATTAGAAATATTTTCATTTGATTATTGGATGACAAAAATTGATGTTTCAAATAAAATTAAATTTATAGATAATATTACTAAAGCTAAACATAATTATAGCCCTTCCGAATTAAAGGCTATATGTAATCAAACCTTAGAAAAATATAATACGTTTTATCAGATTTTTACAGATGGGTCCAAAGATAAAGAAATCTCTGGTGCTGCTATTTATGATAATCAGTTAAGTTGTGGTTTAAAATTTAAAATTACGGGTAATGTGTCTATTATGCACTTGGAGCTTTTCGCCATAGCAGAGGCATTGGCATACGCTGAAAGTTTAAATGAAAATAGGATCGTAATCTTGACAGACTCCAAGAGTTCACTTTAACACTTGGCTCGGTGCTCCTCGAATTTTCGAGGGCTCCCGATAGCCTATACCATTCTTAAAACGTTATTGAAGCTAAATTCTAAAACAATAATATTACAGTGGATTCCATCACATGTTGGCATAATAGGTAATGAAAAAGTGGACAATTTGGCCAGAGTAGCCTGTGATGAGGGTATTGATGTTTTTATACGTCCATCGCACTTTGAGTGTATTAATGTTATTAAAAAACAGTGCTATGATTTGTGGATGGAATACTTTGACGAAAGGTCTAAGGAAAAAGGGATCTGGTATAGGACGATTCAGCCACAACCACCAAAACAGCCCTGGATCGATCAGTGTGGTTTAAATAGACTAGACTTAACACTTTTAATGCGTCTTCGCACCGGACACATTCCTTTACATAAATTCACATATTTGATGAAAAAAACCAATTCGCCAAATTGTACTGCGTGTAATGTGGTAGAAGATGTCTTCCACATTATAATGGAATGTGTTCGGAACGACGAATACAGACGAAAAATGTCAATGTATTGTAAAATGAAACATAGTGTGGATTACTTAAATAGTGTTTTGGCCGAACCCCTTTCAGAAACTGCTGCTCAATTGTTGCAGCTAGTTAAGGTTGGCCTTAATAATAGAATTACTGATTTATAATTTTAGTTTGTAAATTTAGATTTTATTTTATTTTGTGAACTTTACGGAGTGGCATATTCGTGTCAACGAATAAACTCTTTAAATAAAGAAAAAAAAAAAAATTAATTAATAAATATATATATATATATATATATATATTAAATTTTTGTTTAATTAAAATTTATATTTATAATTTATTTTTATTTAATTTGAATTATAATTGATTTATAATTAAATTAATTTTTATAATAATATTACTAGAAGAAAAATAAGAGAAATAATAAAAATTTATTAATGTCTATTAAATATATAATTAAAAAAAAAAAAAAAACTATGTAAAAAATGAAGTGAATAAATAATTTTTTTATGTTTTTTAAAATTTATTGTAAATTTATTTTACATGTAAATTTTAGTATAAAATTTTAATTATTTTAATTATTAATTTTAAAATACAGTAATTAAAATTAAAAATTTAAGAAATTAAGATTTAGTAATATTTAAATTAATAACTAATTTTGTGCCAGCAGTTGCGGTTAAACAAAAGTTAAATTAAATTATTTCAGTATATAACAAATAATAATTGATTAAATTAAATATTAAATTGTTAAGTGAAAATTTAATTTAATTAAAAATTGTATTAAAATTTATGATTTTATAAATTTTATTTTAAACTAGGATTAGATACCCTATTATTAAAAATTTAATTAAAAATACTAAAATAGTAAATAAAATATTATTGAAACTTAAATAATATGGCGGTATTTTAGTTCATTTAGAGGAATCTGTCTAGTAATTGATAATCCACGAATAAATTTACTTAATTTATAATTTTGTATATCATTGTTAAAAAATATTTTTTACTAAAAATAATATTTTAAAATTTAAAATAAATTTAATTCAGATCAAGATGCAGATTATAATTAAGTTTAAGATGGGTTACAATAAATTTATTTAAGTGGAAAGAATTTTGTAAAATTTGATTAAAAATGGATTTTAAATGTAATTTTAATTAGTTTATTAAAATGATTAAAAATTGAAATATGTACATATTGCCCGTCACTTTCATTTAAAAATTGAAATAAGTTGTAACAAATTAGAGCTTGTTAAGTATTTCATTTACATTGAAAAGAAATTAAAATAATTAATTAATTTGAGGTAGAAAATTAATTAAATATAAATAATAAAAAAAATTTTAATATTGGGGGATATTGAAGTATTTTTTTTTTAAAAAAATAATTTAATTTATAGTAAATTATTATTGAAAAAGAAATTTAAAATAGTTGAAAATAAATTATTAATAAAGTAGTTTTTGTTTAATGTATCTTGTGTATCAGAGTTTAATAAAAAAATATTTTTTTTTACAAAAAAACTCGAATTTAAAAGTTAATTAATTAAAAAGTGAATGTAGAAAAATTATTTTTAATAATTAATTTGAAATGAAATGTTAATCGTTTTTAAATATATCTAGTTATTTTAGAAAAAAAATTAATTTTAAATTTAAACAAATTTAAAAAGTTAATTGAAGCAATTTATTGAGTAAGAAAATATTTTAATGAAGCTTCTGAATTTAAAAGATTATTAGGGGTGGTAATAAGGGGGATAAATCTTAATAAATTAATTTCTAATCCAATTCAACATCCTAACCATGAATTAGAAGAAATATAAATTAAGGTTCTAAAAAATAAAATTAAAAAAAAATATTTTATTAGTTAGATAATATAAGAATAAAAAATAAGAGTTAAATTATTAATGAAATTTATTCACATTATAAAATTATATTTTAGTGTAAGATGCACAATAATTTTTGAAGTTATTAGGTATAGTTTAATTCTATAAAATATAATAAAGGTAATAAAAATTTACATAATTTATCCTATCAGAATGATCCTTTAATCAGGCACTTTATTAAATTTAAAAAAAAGGATTTCCTTTATATTTGAGGTATGAACCCAAAAGCTTTATTTAGCTTATTTTTAATTAAATTATTTATATAAAATTTATTAACTACGGTTTAGTAAATTTTATATAAATAATTATAAATATATATATATATATATATATATATACATATATATATGTCGGAGCATAGTAAAAGATTATCGATTAATCGAATCGTTATAGTTGTCTATGGCGTTGGAGTGGGGTAGTAGTCACTTAAGTTGTTTTGACAGTCACTACCCTCGACCCTTTATATGCGATCGACAGTCTAACTGAAGTCTTAGTCGTGCGCGGTCTCTCAAGAAGTGAATATCATCTAAGTAGTGATAGTGATAGTGTCAAGTGCAGTGTAGTGTGGAAGTGCTGTCCAACTAAGGTCACGTAAGTCCTTATAATGTAATTGCTACGTGGTTAAGTAAACACAATGTTAGGTTAGGTTAGCCTTAGGTTAGGTTAGCCTTGTGTTAGATTCGGTTTATGTGCGTTTAACCTTGGGTTTAAACAGAGAGCCTGAGCAGTGGAGGCGAGTGTTGTAATTACTAAAAGGAGCTCCTTAAGCCTACACCTTGGTCACAAGTCCAAGGCACTGCTTAGGTTTCTCTCGTAATTGTTAGAGATCATTTGATAATTTATCGGTTCAATAGGAGTATCTACGTTGCGTTTACCCAATATTCCATTCAACACCATCACCCCCTTTTAGTGTTCCCCAATATTCCCCATCTTCCTCCTTCCATTTCCTTTCACATCGTTTTTAAAATCCCCGACATATATGTATATTAAATATTTAAATTATAAAAATATTATTAATTAATTAAATTTTTAATTAATTAATAAATATATATATATATGTCGGAAACCAATAAAAGAAAGGAATATAGATGGATGGCCTATCTCAAAAGCCATACGGGCGCAACACGATCAGGATATAACTAAACATTACTATCACGTACTATTCTGACAAGAACTATTATGACAGGAACCCAAGCAGTGCCTTGGACTTGTGACCAAGGTGTAGGCTTAAGGACGTCCTTTAAGCGATCACAACACTCGCCTCCACTGCTTAGTTTCACCGTCTAAACCTAAGATTAGACTAACATTAACCTAACCTAACATAAGGCTAACCTAACCTAAGGCTAACCTAACCTAAACCTAACTCACACCTCCGACACGGCCATTCTGACGCACGACCGTCCACGGGCGATACTGAATTTCTAAACCGCACTATCACAAGGAAGTCCGCTCGTCTTTCCTGACAATACTTTATTCAACGTGAAGTCGCAAGAATTAAAATTGGTAAACGTACTAACTGAACTGTACAATTAACTAGTCATTAGTCTACACCGGTCGACATTAAAGGAACTTATTTCAAAATATCACAATCGAAGTAATATCGTCTTCACCTTAACCGATAAACTGCCTAAACGTTAATTTAAACGATTAACAAAGATTTAAAGCAAGTCTGTATCTTCAACGTACCGGACGCACACGTTATACTCTCTAGTCTTTACTTCGCACCGAATTCTATCAAGGTACTAAAGGAACTAATTCTGGCGAAATTAACACTGTGTCTTTGACCGAACTACTATCAAATTAAGATAATGACAATTTTTCTACTACACTAAAACTACATCATCAAGTAGAGCCATGTACCAGAACTGTTTATTCCAATTTTCAAAAGCAACACACTTCTACAAATCCTTGAGTGATACCCTCCATCACCACGACTCTCACAGCCAACCGGTAATCGCAACTACCATCACACGCGCATCCACCTCGTGGATCGCAACTCTTACGCACATCCATCACATGGACTGCAACAAATTTCAATACGGTCGATAGATTCTATCACTCAAGAAACCAAAATTCATTTTACTAATCATGATCACCATTAACTTCAACTAAATTTGGTAACTGGTACATGACCTACAATAATTTTTTTTTAATCGCACGGGTTTACATTTTCTAAAAATCTTTCAACGTCATAATCTAATAACGAGAATGCTGATAGACCCCATGTGAAGCGAAGGTCTATCCCACTTCTGATATCGGAAACTAAAATAAAATAAAGGAATATAGATGGATGGCCTATCTCAAAAGCCATACGGGCGCAACACGATCAGGATATAACTAAACATTACTATCACGTACTATTCTGACAAGAACTATTATGACAGGAACCCAAGCAGTGCCTTGGACTTGTGACCAAGGTGTAGGCTTAAGGACGTCCTTTAAGCGATCACAACACTCGCCTCCACTGCTTAGTTTCACCGTCTAAACCTAAGATTAGACTAACATTAACCTAACCTAACATAAGGCTAACCTAACCTAAGGCTAACCTAACCTAAACCTAACTCACACCTCCGACATATATATATATATATATATTAAATTTTTGTTTAATTAAAATTTATATTTATAATTTATTTTTATTCAATTTGAATTATAATTGATTTATAATTTAATTAATTTTTATAATAATATTACTAGAAGAAAAATAAGAGAAATAATAAAAATTAATTAATGTTTATTAAATATATAATATATAAAAAAAAAAAAAAAAAAATCTGTGAAAAATGAAATGAATAAATAAATTTTTTATGTTCTTTAAAATTTATTATAAAATTATTTTACATGTAAATTTTAGTATAAAATTTTTATTATTTTAATAATAATTAATTTTAATATACAGTAATTAAAATTAAAAATTTAAGAAATTAAGATTTAGTATTATTTAAATTAATAACTAATTTTGTGCTAGCAGTTGCGGTTACACAAAAGTTAAATTAAATTATTTCAGTATATAATAAATAATAATTGACTAAATTAAATATTAAATTATTAAGTGAAATTTTAATTTAATTAAAAATTATATTAAAATTTATAATTTAATAAATTTTATTTTAAACTAGGATTAGATACCCTATTATTAAAAATTTAATTAAAAATACTAAAATAGTAAATAAAATATTATTGAAACTTAAATAATATGGCGGTATTTTAGTTCATTTAGAGGAATCTGTCTAGTAATTGATAATCCACCAATAAATTTACTTAATTTATAATTTTGTATATCATTGTTAAAAAAATATTTTTTAATAAAAATAATATTTTAAAATTTAAAATAAAATTTAATTCAGATCAAGATGCAGATTATAATTAAGTTTAAGATGGGTTACAATAAATTTATTTAAGTGGAAAGAATTTTGTAAAATTTGATTAAAAATGGATTTTAAATGTTATTTTAATTAGTTTATTAAAATGATTAAAAATTGAAATATGTACATATTGCCCGTCACTTTCATTTAAAAATTGAAATAAGTCGTAACAAAGTAGAGGTACTGGAAAGTGTTTCTAGAATGAACAAATTAGAGCTTGTTAAGTATTTCATTTACATTGAAAAGAAATTAAAATAATTAATTAATTTGAGGGGGAAAATTAATTAAATATAAATAATAAAAAAAAATTTAATATTGGGGGATATTGAAGTATTTTTTTTAAAAAAAATAATTTAAGTTATAGTAAATTATTATTGAAAAAGAAATTTGAAATAGTTGAAAATAAATTATTAATAAAGTAGTTTTTGTTTAATGTATCTTGTGTATCAGTTTATTAAAAAAATTTTTTTTTTACAAAAAAACTCGAATTTAAAAGTTAATTAATTAAAAAAGTTAATGTAGAAAAATTATTTTTAATAATTAATTTGAAATTAAATGTTAATCGTTTTTAAATATATCTAGTTATTTTAGAAAAAAATTTAATTTTAAATTTAAAAAAATTTATTTTTAATTATAATTCAAAATAAAATTTTAAAATTAAATATATTAAGGGATAAGCTTTATTATTAAAATTTATAATAAATTTAAATTTAAAATAAAAATTTTAAAATTTACATTGTTTAAAAATTTTAATTTATTATAAAAAATTTAATTTTATATAAAATAATAATGAAAATAAAAAAAATTTAGTAATAATGATAAAATTAGTATATTATATAAAAAAAAATAATTTAATTAATTTAAAATAAGTTAAAGGAATTCTTGGAGTCCAAATTGCCATGTATTTTATTTTATTAGCACTTACTGATCAGAACATTAATTTTAGTCCAGGAGTATATTTATGGAAAGAAGAGTGTTGGTTACTGGTGGAACCAGAGGAATTGGGAAAATATAGCTCTTTCCTTTAAAGCAGCTGGTTATAAAGTAGCTGTCAATTATTTTGACGAAGAAAGCGTTGGTATACAATTTGAGAAAGAAACTGATATTAAGGCAGTGAGATGGGATGTTTCGAATTTTAAAGAATGTGAGCGTGGAATACTAGAGATAGAAAAAATTTTAGGTGGGAATGTTGAGATACTAATTAATAATGCTGGAATAGTACGCGATGCTATGCTGCAAAAACAATCGGAGAGTTTTCACAATTAGATAGAAGTATGATATGATCACTTTTTTAAAAACTAAAGAGTGGTTTTATGGTTTGTTGTAAGGGATGTGGCTCTGATAGCTTGGTAAAAAATGGCATTGTGAGGGGTGTACAGCGTTATAAGTGCAGATCATGCTTTCTAAGGGCGATCTGCGCAAGAAGCCTCAAACAGATGTTAAGAAAGCATTATGCGTTATGCTATATAGTCTTGGTAAGGGCTCTTTTTCTATGTTAGGCAAGATATTAGGGCATTCGCCGTCCATAATTTATCGCTGGGTAGTAGAGGCGATGGGCAAGACTCAGGAGCCAGTTGTCTCTTCGGATATTATGGAGATGGAATTCGACGAGATGTGGCATTTTATTGGTTCAAAAAAAACAAGCTTTGGATCATTAAGGCAGTTGATCGTAGTACAAGGAGAACCGTTGCCTGGGTTACAGGCAATCGTGATACTGCAACATTCCAAAAGCTCTACAACAAAGTGAGTCATCTGAAAGAATGTCATTTTTATACGGATGATTGGGGTGCTTTTTCTAAAATTTTACCCAAAGAGCGTCATACAATTGGAAAGTCTGGCACAGTATGTATCGAGAGAGATAATAGCAACACGCGACATCATTTAGGCCGAATGACACGGCGCACTAAAATCGTTTCTAAAAAAGAGTCAATGGTATACGGATCCATCAAGCTTTGGTGCGCTCTTACTATGACACAAATATTCAAACAATATCAAGAACAGCTCTTATCTATCTTTATGTGAAAACTCTCCTTATATAATTATTTATTAATCGATCAATTAGGAAAATACTATAATTGATATAAACTGAGATCAAAAACAGAAGAATATTTTATAGTATTAAAATCTGGATGCAAACTAACACAAATTGTTCATCATTTTATAATTATAACTTGCATTAGATATTGTATTTACAATGCAATATTGTATCTTTAATAATAGTTATATATAATGCTGGTTGAATAAAATAACTTATTTTTAACTAAGAATCATTTTATAGAAATAACAAAATAGCTTTTTGTGCAGCAATTTGTCATAAAAATTCAAATAAAACTTGCAAGCACGAGGTTTATTAAACTAAATCTTTCATTAAATACATTATTATAACTTAATTGTGTGATGGTTATATGGCAGTATGTCCTTGTTGTGTTCCAGCTGCAACTGCAGCAGCAGTTACTTATGGTGTTTTAACAATGTTCGGGATAACATTTGATAAAAAATGGATTATTTACTCAGCACCTGTGATATCTTTCTCTGTCTTTGCAGGGTATAGTATTTACAAGGTTAGCAAAAATGACGATAGTGAGAAAAGTTGCTGTACAATGCAAAAGAATGTAGAAGAAAACTTGTTGTATAGTACAAATTTAATTAACAATAATACAGATGTTTGCTATACCACAGATCATTATCCTGTAGATGAAGAAAGTCATATTGTAGATAATTCTCTCTCAACTATAAAACCATCTTCTGACATTTAAAAAATTCCTTGAGAATTATAAATCTTATACGCCGCAGATAATAAAAATAGAGTTGGTCTTTCATTAGACCTCTTGCATAACCTGTTCCAAACTGTGATTTGATTGTCACTAAAACATAAAAACACTCACGTGGATCATTGTTTGGTGACGTTTTGCAAAAATCTACTCTATAAGAATTTCTACCTCAGAATGAGGTTATGCAAGAGGTCTATTGTGTATAGTATATATAAATTAGATTTTAAAAGAGACTAGGAAGTCCGCGCGCAAAAAGTCTCAGAAGCTGCAAAAATGATGTTTAGAGTGTCAAAATAGTGGTTTAAATCCGTAAGAAAATGTTATAAAAGACCCAAAAACCTTATGGATTTTGTTAAATAAATAGTATTTGCTAGGTACAGGACAAATTATATGTCAGAGAAAGGAGGAGAGGGAAAGGGAGTCAGAAAATATTTTATACTGAACGTTCCAAATTCCGTGCGTATAGTTTTATTCGATATTCTGCTGATAGTAGACTCGTGACACTCTAAACGTTCAGCCAAGCTCTTAAGTGTCATAGGCTTTATATATACTGGACCTTCAAGAAAGAACGCGTATTGCTCTTCTAATATAGCATTTGTCACTTTAATTAATGCTTTATTACAATTTGATACTGCGAGTAGTATAGCATTTGCGCGTTGTATATTGTTCTTACAATATTCTTTTTCTGTTTCGGAGAGGTCTTGTTGTTTTATAATATTTATATATTCTCTATTTATTTCTATAGATGGAAGAGATTTGTCATTAAACACCGCATGCCAATGCACTGCGTTTTCATTTTGCCCTTGGAAAAGCAGATTTATTTGTCCTTGTAGATGTTGTTGTAATGTAACTTCTTCTGTTTGGCTGAGAATTAACTTTTCTTGACTATTTAACTTTTCTTCAGGACCTTCGTTTATTTCATTATTTGTGTTTTCCAAATCTATAAACGGATTTAACTCTGCCTCTTGCACGAGATAATCAGATAATTCATGGGAATGCATCTGTAATATTTCAAGCGATATACGCATCTCTTTTGTAATTTGCAGAGAATGCGTTTGCACATTAGTAATTTTCTGACTTACTGCATTTCTTGCCAACATACAAATCTTACAAATGGATTGTTTAGTAGTTCGCGGCCGCAAAGATGAAGTGATAGCTAAAGTAGTATAAAATAGGTGTAATAAATTTTTATTTTATTTCAGGCAAGAGACTGATTTAAAATTTATCAAAAATATAAAGACCCGCATGCCAGTTTTATACTGCTTTAACTGTAGACCTTACTTCATGCTAAATTTCAAGACGCTAGTTCATTGACCTTACTGAGTGACCATATTAACGGTCATATCTTTTCAATGCGTGGATTAAGAATTTTGATTTTTTGCCAGCCGCACCGCAAGGACCGCAAGCCTAAGTAATTGATATTAATTTCAACTCGATACTTCCCCGCTATCCAAAGAAAAAGAGTCTTGACAGACAGACAGACGGACGGTACGGAGCTCTAAAAATATAATTTATTAAAATAATGTAAGAGTATCTTGATTAGAATAGACTTACTCATACTCGACAATTAAGCTTTATTGACAAAGAGACGACGGATTTGTCGGGAATACACAAACGAATTCAGTGATATAATTTACCCCATATATGCTGTGCAAGAATATGTTTATGAAGATCGATTTTCATTTAAATAACTTCTTTAACGCAAACATGTGCTATCCATTATTGCAAAAAAAACAAGTCTTTTTATTTCTAATTATCTACACATAGGTCACACCTACCTTCTTTATTTCTTAGTTTATCATTTACATTTATCTTGTCTAATTTTTCCCGTGGGGATAAATAACAGTGCATATGTATTTTTCTGTCGCACGTATTACATTTTAAAGTTTCTCGAGGTTTAACCTTATGTCCACAGAAAATACATACGTTATGCACGTTACTACTATTCTCTAAAAGTATAGTTTTTAAATATTCGCGATATTTATTGTAATTTTTCTTTATGGGTCGAGGTCTATTTTGAACAATACAGCGGAATATGTCTGTAATGATTGGACCACAATTGTATCCGTCTCTTTGTTTATAGTGCGGAATCGTCAAGTATGAGTCGAATCTAGTAGATATACATTTCAATTTTAATAAGTTATTAATTTTTTTTATAAAATTATCACTGTATAGGTGTTCATTGTGCATAGGGTCAACTATATACATTGTTTTCGATTTAATCGATAATATAACCATCGTATAGTGCTGTTGGAGGCAAATTGGGAAAACAGTGTCCTTATCTGTATCAATTTTTATTTTGTCTACCAAAGCAGTCGTTTGGGAGATATCATAATTACCGAATATATATTCGCTCTTCTCCACAGTCACTAAATGGAATTTATCCTGATTAAATATATGCAGTAAATGGTCGATAACAAAACTCACAACATAAGTTTCTGCGTTTAATGATAAAAAGTCATCGATTGTTAAGCTTGTCATATTGGTATGTTTTATATCTTCTATATTATTTACTACATATCCGCGTCCAATTTCTTTATAATATGATATATTTTTAATAAGCCCATTATTGAATTTCTCTAAGCCTCGCAAAGTCTTGCATTTAGGAACAAAAATCTCAATTTCTTCATTGGCATTACAGTTTTTGCAGTAAAAATCTCCTAGGAATTCCTCCTTATTACTTATGAACTCTTTTGCACAATTTTCGTGGACCCATAAATCACACCCATCACACTTCACCCAATTAGTGTGAGGAGATATGTTACTAGATCCTCGGCCACAGTATAAACAACTGATGATGTCTGTATCCTCTTGTAAATTTTGTTTTGAGTCACATATTTTTTTCAAAAACCGTCCTTCAAAGTGGCTAAATGATTTTTTTCTTTTCTTGGACCACATTTCTTGGTCGTCTGTGATATCATTTTTTTTTTTCGACTATCCGAATTTCTTTCTTGTTGGCATAATCTGTTTTTATTCAAATCTTGCTGGTGCTCCATTGATAACCCTAAAATTTCCGCTCTATGTAATCTTAAAAATTGTGTGCACCGTATATTCACTCTTCCTTGCAAGGTGTGCAATTTAAGTTGACCAAAATAATTTTCTATAGGTGCATTACTGACTCTTTGTTCTTTTAGCAAATTGGTCCACATTGGCAAATATGGTATATATTTTTTTAAAATTTTATCCAGAAGATCAGGATCGTAATAGACATTCTTTTTCTTACCGGCTTCTGTGCAAAATTCCATATTTTGTAACATGTTTTGAAAACATTTGAAAAAATAATTATTCTTATAGTTACATTCCAAATTTAATGTCAAATCTTTTGTTTCGGTTTTTGCCACTGATTTAATTAATTTTGCTAAATCTTCTCGTTCTGTGCATATTTCTTTACTTGCAATACTTTGTTGAGCACTTATTACGGAATATGTAACTCTTTCAGACTTTAACAAAATAAAAATGTTTTCCATATACCGTAACAGACTGCCAAAGTCTGTTATCATAAAAAATTGTGCTAATATTTCTTTCATATTTGCTTTATTTTCTATTGCAGCGTTATCAATATCTTTACACATGCATTTCATTAGATGCGCTACGCAAATATACATTGGAATATATTTGAATTTATTTTCAGCACTTTTTTGTTTATTTTTAAGATATTCAAAACAGTAGTTTAGGTATTCTAATAAAGTTAATTGATTAAAAGCAAGTGTAACAGCATTAATAAGTGCAAAACTAAAGTCAGTGACGACTCCAGTAAAGGCAGGCCAGCATCTTTTTACAACGCATAATACCCTGAAGTCATTTAGCATTTTAAAGATGCTATTTGAGTCATGAACTGCTGAAATCATACTGAAGACTGGGAAAAGTCTTCCAGATGATTTAAGCTGAATGACTGCAGTATACAGTAAAACTCTTTTTGTCGTCTCACATTGGTTTTTTATATTTCGTACGACACTGCCTGTAGCATCAAAATACAACATTGTTGGGCCTTCTTGTTTTAAACTATTAATTTGCTCGACACTATAAACTTTTACATTAAATGGAAACGATACTTCTTTAATAAAGTCCTTGTGATCCTCTTGGTAAGCAATTAAATCCAGAAGATCATTTTTATCTCTATTGTTTGCTGATAAACTTTCCGATCTAATTTTCCTAAGAGTTGCATCAGACTTTACATTTTTTAGGTTAAGAGTTTTTTCTAATGCGGTAACATTTATCTTTAGTAGCTCTTCTCTTTTATAATTAATCGCTTTTTGAGTTAAAAGATGTTTCTTAACCATTAGTCTTTGTACTCCCCTAACTTGCATTGTTATTTTTTCGTTATGGCAATAATTTATATCTCGGCTGAACAGTGTTAAGTTTTTTTCGCCGTCAAGATAAATTTTAAATACCTTACAACTCTTATGGTTACATTTGGCTTTCAAAAAAATTTTTTTATTTTTCAAATATTTCACGTACTTGAAAAGAATTTGGCAAGTATTGTTAATATATTTTTCTATTATTTTTCTTAAAATAAATGGGTAAATATCAGTTTTGAGCTTGTTGCCGACGAATATTTCTTTCCATATTTGGTTATCAATTATTGTGGAACCTTCTTTCACACTAAATATTAAATTATCAGTTAACGAATCTACATTTTGTGTTCCAATCGGAAGCAATATTCCCGGCGAATCAGCATTAGAGAGATTCATAATAACTTTTGAAATTTTCGGGAGATCTGGCGACACATCTGAGTTAGTTTTTTTTTTTTTATTTCTAAATGCGATGTATTCTCCGTTGAATTAATCGATAGATTATCATAATTCGGTTCAGAACTATTGTTTAACTTTGAAAAGTTATGGATATTATTTTTGTGCAAATAAGACTTAAAGAGATGATATACTCTATTACGGTTTCTTTGATTGTTTTTTAATCCTAGATAAGCACAAATGCTACTATAAACTTGTGAATGTTTATTTCTTGGTGAATCTAAACTTTTTGTTATGTTACACTTTTTTATTGCAAGTAGTAGCGTGGTACTTGAAAGTCTTAAAGGACGCTTCATGTTGTGACCTTATGAAATACACAATAAAAATTAAATTTTTTTTATTGTCAAGTTATATTCTATTGAATTAACAACAACAACAAACAAAAAACATAAAATGTCAAAATTTCAAGAAATATTACGTAAAAAAGGTTAAAAAATAAAATATTGTTAAAAATAAAATAACAAATTATTTAACAACTTAACAAAATAAACGAAAACTAGACACTAAATTAAAAAAAAATATCTTAACTAGTACAAAAAATAAAATAATCTTAAAGTAACAAATTGTTACTTAAAGTAAATAATCTTAAAGTAACGAAAAATTAAGCATATATTATTTAAAAAAATTAAATATTGCTATAGTTAGATCGATTTAACGAAAGTGAATGTAACGATTTATATTTTATATAAGAAAATTAACGAGAAATAACCAAAATGAATTACTTAAAATTACAATAAAATAGAAAAAATGAAATCAAGACAAGTTAATTACAAACATTAATTAATTATAATAACAGAAAACATTAAACAATGACAAAATGGTCTAGAGAGCGATTAGCAATGATCAGATTTTACGATAACGTACATAATAGCGATGTAGAATAGATTTTTGTTTGTACTTTCACGTTTAATTTTGGACAGCGTGATATAATTTCGATTAGCGCCATCTACAAAAATTTTGTCAAAATATAATCTAAACTAGTATCGGAATAGTTTATTGTGTAACATTAAAAATAGTTTATTCTAAAATCATTACTATAAAGGTTTGTGTAATGTGAAATAATAGAATAACCGTATTAGGAATAAAAATACCAATCGAATTGAGAACCTCCTCCCTAAATACATATGTACATTGATGTACAAAATCCATATGAAATATAATCAAATCAATAAATATATATTATAATAATTTTACTATCTTAGTTTCATTAATTTAGTGGAGATGGCGCTAAATCAAAAAGTTTACTAATTTCTACTGATAAGGTATGCTAATCCCTATGATTTTACAGTTTTTTAACTCTTATTAGACTCTTATTAGAAAAAAATGAGATGTAATAATCATTTTTACTATTTGTAATAATTGCTTAGACTGCTATCATTTTTGTTCGAATAAGGGATGAAAGCCCTATTTTGACCCCTGTGATTTTACCCTTTTTAAAATCATTTTTAGCCAACTTCAAAAAGGAGGAAATTTTCAATTGGATTTGTATTTTTTTATGAATGTATACCTACCATCTTTTCTTTGATTCTTCTTTTGTTTGATGCGGAATAGTTGCCATGTGATCTCATAAAATTGTAACATAGTTTGGCCCAGTAGTTTTTATTTTAGGAACATTTTTTCCGTTTCGTTCCGTACCAACATCTTAGCGACTAAACTAACAGCGATATAAGTCTCCAAACTGTTGGTTAGCCACGAACAACAAGGCGTGCGTGCTTGTTATCACCGTAAGGTGGTCGCCTTTTCTTCTTAAACTTATGGAAAGGCATAGGTAATTTCCACTTCAATAAAATAGTTCTTATTTAATAGTTCTTACAGCAGATTTTTCGTGGTGAGATTAATAAATATATTTTCTTCGGTGGTATGTCCTAGACATGTCAACATTGAGTAGTCTGCGCTATATCCAATTTATCAGCCACTTACAGCATACATTTCGTGTTTAAAAAACTTAAACATGAGTGTGTATTATGGTAGAATGTTTTTATCATACTTTATAAAGTATGAATAACTTTTTAATTTTTTTTAAATTTTGTATTAATGGTTATTATGAAATTAAATAAAGTATTATTTTTCTATAACATCTCTTCCAAGGCAAAGCGAGGCGGGTCGCACCCCCCACTTCCGGAACGCTACGAAATCATCAACAAGGCAAAGGGACCAACTCTGCGCGTTGCAGGAGTGCTAACTGTTCCTTGCACGGCAATGAAACTTGAGGTAGCTCTATCCTTCGTCCCTATAGCAGGAGAGTAGAACACCCCGGATGGATTAAGCAGGTCGGGCTGCCTCCTTCCTAAGCAGTGTTTGGGCTGTCTCCTTCAGAGGCAGTCACACCAACCCCGCATAACATTCCCAAGTCCCCGCTTGGGGAAGTATCTGTATGCAGATTCCTCCGGGTCAACTAAAAAAAAAAAGCCCTATCCCGTGGGCAACCCTTAGAATCTCTACACATTCACATCTGACGGTTCTACTACTAATATTGTATACTGGTAAGCTTTTTAGAATAATCTGTAGCGAGATAAGTTGTAAGTGGTGTAATAAGATTCATATAAGAATGACTAATTTAGTAATTAAGATAATTTTTTTTTGTTTAAATTACTGATGTATGTGAATATTTAGCAAATAATTGGCTACTGATAACTTCGACCTGCCGATTGGTTCCGAGGGTTCACGCTTTATGTTTGCTTACTTTAATATATCAGATTATGTGATGATAGATAATTAGATAATATACATGGATAATTTAGCCAATAATTTAGCTAGATAACTCATTTCTTCACTTAACGGATGTAAGTGCTATTTCAATCCCTACGGATTTACCCTCATTTAATTCGTTTTTACATATTCTTTCAGTGATTAAAAGCTCAAGGTGTAATCTTAACTTTTACTATGTGAAAATATTAAAAAACTCCAAAAATTTTAGTCAGCTAACTTTTATCTTCACGTAAGGGATGGAAGTCCCGTTTCAATCTCTATGAATGTACCTTTATTTAGTTCGTTTTTACATATTCTTTCAGCGATCAAAAGCTCAAGGCGTAATCTTAACTTTTATTATATGAAAACATTCGTTTTCCATAAAACATGAAAAGATTTAGCCAGATAACTAATTTCTTCACTTAAGGGATGGATGTCCCGTTTCAATCCCTATGAATTTAACCTCATTAATTTCGTTTTTACATATTCTTTCAGTGATAAAAAGCTCAAGGTATAATCTTAACTTTTACTATGTGAAAATATTAAAAAACTTCAAAAAATTTTAGTCAGCTAACATTTATCTTCACGTAAGGGATGGAAGTCCCGTTTCAATCTCTATGAATGTACCTTTATTTAGTTCGTTTTTACATATTCTTTCAATGTTAAAAAGCTCAAGGCGTAATCTTAACTTTTACTGTGTGAAAACATTCACTTTCCATAAAACATGAAAAAATTTAATCAAATAATATATTTATTGCATAAGGGATAGAAGTCCCGTTTCAATCTCTATGAATGTACCCTTATTTAATTCGTTTTTATATATTCTGTTAATGATATAAAGCTCAAGGTGTAATCTTAACTTTTACTATGTAAATATTAAAAAACTCCAAAAAATTTTAGTTAGCTTACTTTTATCTTCACGTAAGGGATGAAAGTCCCGTTTCAATCTCTATGAATGTACCCTTGTTTAATTCGTTTTTACAAATTCTTTCAATGTTAAAAAGCTCAAGGCGTAATCTTAACTTTTACTGTGTGAAAATATATAAAAACTCCAAAAATTTTTGTCAGCTAACTTTTATCTTCACGTAAGGGATGGAAGTCCCGTTTCAATCTCTATGAATGTACCTTTATTAAGTTCGTTTTTACATATTCTTTTAGTGATAAAAAGCTCAGGGTGTAATCTTAACTTTTACTGTGTGAAAACATTCACTTTCCATAAAACATGAAAAAATTTAATCAAATAACATATTTATTTGCATAAGGGATAGAAGTCCCGTTGCAATCTCTATGAATGTACGCTTTTTTAGTTCGTTTTTACATATTCTTTCAGGGATTAAAAGCTCAACGTGTAATCTTAACTTTTACTATGTGAAAATATTAAAAAACTCCAAAAAATTTTAGTCAGCTAACTTTTATCTTCACGAAAGGGATGGAAGTCCCGTTTCAATCTCTATAAATGTACCCTTTTTCAGTTCGTTTTTAAATATTCTTTCAGAGATAAAAAGCTCAATGTGTAATCTTTAATTTTACTATGTAAAAATATTTAAAAACTCCAAAAAATTTTAGTCAGCTATGTTAGAAGTCCCATTTCAATCTCTATAATTGTACCCTTATTTTACATATCCTTTCAGTGATATAAAGTTCAAGGTGAAATCTTTACTTTTACTATGTGAAAATATTAAAGAACTCCAAAAAATTTTAGTCAGCTAACTTTTATCTTCACGTAAGGGATGAAAGTCCCATTTCAAACTCGATGAATGTACCCTTGTTTAATTCGTTTTTACATATTCTTTCAATGTTAAAAAGCTCAAGGCGTAATCTTAACTTTTACTGTGTGAAAACATTCACTTTCCATAAAACATGAAAAAATTTAATCAAATAACATATTTATTTGCATAAGGGATAGAAGTCCCGTTGCAATCTCTATGAATGTACGCTTTTTTAGTTCGTTTTTACATATTCTTTCAGGGATTAAAAGCTCAACGTGTAATCTTAACTTTTACTATGTGAAAATATTAAAAAACTCCAAAAAATTTTAGTCAGCTAACTTTTATCTTCACGAAAGGGATGGAAGTCCCGTTTCAATCTCTATAAATGTACCCTTTTTCAGTTCGTTTTTAAATATTCTTTCAGAGATAAAAAGCTCAATGTGTAATCTTTAATTTTACTATGTAAAAATATTTAAAAACTCCAAAAAATTTTAGTCAGCTATGTTAGAAGTCCCATTTCAATCTCTATAATTGTACCCTTATTTTACATATCCTTTCAGTGATATAAAGTTCAAGGTGAAATCTTTACTTTTACTATGTGAAAATATTAAAGAACTCCAAAAAATTTTAGTCAGCTAACTTTTATCTTCACGTAAGGGATGAAAGTCCCATTTCAAACTCGATGAATGTACCCTTGTTTAATTCGTTTTTACATATTCTTTCAATGTTAAAAAGCTCAAGGCGTAATCTTAACTTTTACTGTGTGAAAACATTCACTTTCCATAAAACATGAAAAAATTTAATCAAATAACATATTTATTTGCATAAGGGATAGAAGTCCCGTTGCAATCTCTATGAATGTACGCTTTTTTAGTTCGTTTTTACATATTCTTTCAGGGATTAAAAGCTCAACGTGTAATCTTAACTTTTACTATGTGAAAATATTAAAAAACTCCAAAAAATTTTAGTCAGCTAACTTTTATCTTCACGAAAGGGATGGAAGTCCCGTTTCAATCTCTATAAATGTACCCTTTTTCAGTTCGTTTTTAAATATTCTTTCAGAGATAAAAAGCTCAATGTGTAATCTTTAATTTTACTATGTAAAAATATTTAAAAACTCCAAAAAATTTTAGTCAGCTATGTTAGAAGTCCCATTTCAATCTCTATAATTGTACCCTTATTTTACATATCCTTTCAGTGATATAAAGTTCAAGGTGAAATCTTTACTTTTACTATGTGAAAATATTAAAGAACTCCAAAAAATTTTAGTCAGCTAACTTTTATCTTCACGTAAGGGATGAAAGTCCCATTTCAAACTCGATGAATGTACCCTTGTTTAATTCGTTTTTACATATTCTTTCAATGTTAAAAAGCTCAAGGCGTAATCTTAACTTTTACTGTGTGAAAACATTCACTTTCCATAAAACATGAAAAAATTTAATCAAATAATATATTTATTGCATAAGGGATAGAAGTCCCGTTTCAATCTCTATGAATGTACCCTTATTTAATTCGTTTTTATATATTCTTTTAATGATATAAAGCTCAAGGTGTAATCTTAACTTTTACTATGTAAATATTAAAAAACTCCAAAAAATTTTAGTCAGCTAACTTTTATCTTCACGTAAGGGATGAAAGTCCCATTTCAAACTCGATGAATGTACCCTTGTTTAATTCGTTTTTACATATTCTTTCAATGTTAAAAAGCTCAAGGCGTAATCTTAACTTTTACTGTGTGAAAACATTCACTTTCCATAAAACATGAAAAAATTTAATCAAATAACATATTTATTTGCATAAGGGATAGAAGTCCCGTTGCAATCTCTATGAATGTACGCTTTTTTAGTTCGTTTTTACATATTCTTTCAGGGATTAAAAGCTCAACGTGTAATCTTAACTTTTACTATGTGAAAATATTAAAAAACTCCAAAAAATTTTAGTCAGCTAACTTTTATCTTCACGAAAGGGATGGAAGTCCCGTTTCAATCTCTATAAATGTACCCTTTTTCAGTTCGTTTTTAAATATTCTTTCAGAGATAAAAAGCTCAATGTGTAATCTTTAATTTTACTATGTAAAAATATTTAAAAACTCCAAAAAATTTTAGTCAGCTATGTTAGAAGTCCCATTTCAATCTCTATAATTGTACCCTTATTTTACATATCCTTTCAGTGATATAAAGTTCAAGGTGAAATCTTTACTTTTACTATGTGAAAATATTAAAGAACTCCAAAAAATTTTAGTCAGCTAACTTTTATCTTCACGTAAGGGATGAAAGTCCCATTTCAAACTCGATGAATGTACCCTTGTTTAATTCGTTTTTACATATTCTTTCAATGTTAAAAAGCTCAAGGCGTAATCTTAACTTTTACTGTGTGAAAACATTCACTTTCCATAAAACATGAAAAAATTTAATCAAATAATATATTTATTGCATAAGGGATAGAAGTCCCGTTTCAATCTCTATGAATGTACCCTTATTTAATTCGTTTTTATATATTCTTTTAATGATATAAAGCTCAAGGTGTAATCTTAACTTTTACTATGTAAATATTAAAAAACTCCAAAAAATTTTAGTTAGCTTACTTTTATCTTCACGTAAGGGATGCAAGACCCGTTTCAATCTCTATGAATGTATCTTTATTTAGTTCGTTTTTACATATTCTTTCAGTGATAAAAAGCTCAAGGTGTAATCTTAACTTTTACTATGTGAAAAAATTAAAAAACTTCAAAAAATTTTAGTCAGCTAACTTTTATCTTCACGAAAGGGATGGAAGTCCCGTTTCAATCTCTATGAATGTATCTTTATTTAGTTCGTTTTTACATATTCTTTCAGTGATCAAAAGTTCAAGGCGTAATCTTAACTTTTATTATATGAAAACATTCGTTTTCCATAAAACATGAATAGATTTAACCAGATAACTAATTTCTTCACTTAAGGGATGGATGTTCCGTTTCAATCCCTATGAATTTAACCTCATTTAATTCGTTTTTACATATTATTTCAATGTTTAAAAGCTCAAGGCGTTATCTTAACTTTTACTGTGTGAAAACATTCACTTTCCATAAAACATGAAAAAATTTAATCAAATAATATATTTATTGCATAAGGGATAGAAGTCCCGTTTCAATGTCTATGAATGTACCCTTATTTAATTCGTTTTTATATATTCTTTTAGTGATATAAAGCTGAAGGTGTAATCTTAACTTTTACTATGTGAAAATATTAAAAACTTCCAAAAAATTTTAGTTAGCTTACTTTTATCTTCACGTAAGGGATGGAAGTCCCGTTTCAATCTCTATGAATGTACCCTTTTTTAGTTCGTTTTTACATATTCTTTCAGTGATAAAAAGCTCAAGGTGTAATCTTAACTTTTACTATGTGAAAATATTAAAAAACTCCAAAAAATTTTAGTCAGCTAACTTTTATCTTCACGAAAGGGATGGAAGTCCCGTTTCAATCTGTATGAATTTACCCTTATTTAATTTGTTTTTACATATTCTTTCAATGATAAGAAGCTCAAGGTGTAATCTTAACTTTTACTATGTGAAAATATTAAAAAACTCCAAAAAATTTTAGTCAGCTAACTTTTATCTTCACGAAAGGGATGGAAGTCCCGTTTCAATCTCTATGAATGTACCCTTTTTTAGTTCGTTTTTACATATTCTTTCAGTGGTAAAAAGCTCAAGGTGTAATTTTAACTTTTATTTTGAGAAAATATTAAAAAAGTTAAAAATTTGTTACTTAGATAACTGATTTCTTCGCATAAGGGTTGCTCATCCGGTTTCAACCCCTTTGATTTTTATCTCATTTTACTCATATTTTAAAACTTATTTAGCTAATAAAAGCTCATAGTGTAATAATAGCTTTTATTCTGTAAAATTGTTATTCTATTAAAAAATAACTTAAAAATTATTCGGCAACTAATTAATTTCTTTACATAAGGGTGCTCACGCCTTAGAATGAAATATTTATTTCATGTTATTTTTTAAAATTAGAACTAGTTTCTGGTTAATTTTATCTTATTTTATGTAGACTTCTTTAATGGGTTGGATTATCTTGGTCAGCCAACTTTAGTCAGCTAACTTCACACCGGTAGTTCAGTCGATCACTTTTTCCTCGGCTGGCGGAGGCGCAAGACGTGCGTACTGACACTTAAATATCGGCAACATGGCGGACACGGATAAGCCCAAGAAATCGAATCCATTTGAATCCGCGATAGCAGCGGTGGGATATCATCCAAAAACATCCCACGAGCCTAACGTGATGTCAGCTACCCAACATTGGTAATATTTCGTTTTATGGAGGACAGTAAGTGCTTGATAAGTCAGCGCTGGTAGATCGACTGGAAATGGAGTAAGTCGTATAAAATCAAGATAACTGATCGCCATGGTGGATATTCAGGTATGTTCAGTGTTAATTTAAAATACTTTGAGAAGTTATGTTGCACTCCATATACCTATTTTTTAATCACAAAAAAAATATTATTATATGCGGTAAAGGCCATATTATTGGCCTACTATTCTAAGCGGGATTACTTGAATTAAAATTGAATTGTTACGAATGCAGTGACGTTCGCAAACGATTACGATTATTACAAATAAAAATAATAATATTAAAATATTCGAGATGGTTGAACTTTTCGGTCATATGCCTTACGGGCGCTTTGGACAAATAGACTGACTGACCTATTTGTGTAAAAATTGTGATTATGTAAAATAGAGTTTAGTTGGGATAAACTATTTTGAATTTGAGTACACTTCTACATTAAATGAAAGTCATAAAACATTGAACAAAATCGATAATCGTGTATCGATTAGTACCCTCGAATTAAAATATTTGTTTGTTAACCTAATTATTATTATTTGTTTTAAGCTAAACATCGTTTTAAAGGGTATGCTTTTTGCTATAAGCTTAGTTTAAAAGGAAATTTCGTGTATACGGATCTACAATTATTGACACATTCCCCATTATCACAGCAGACATTTGTATTCCTGTAAATAAAAAAGATGATTTATGGGTTATAATTAATTTATCATTATTTTAATTTCTTTGAAATAACTCTAAGTTTGATGGTTTGATGACTTTACCCCTGTGACAGTGATAACATAATAAGTCACTTCAATATTAATGTTTGCTTTATCTAGAGGTGGAGTTCGATTTAAAATAGTACAGATACAGATTTGATGCCGAGTAATCAGTGAAATACCGATAGACTAAAATAAAAATTAAAAAAGAAAATACTAAGTATTGATGAATTTCTTAGGAATTGTGATATTTATGATATTATAAATGAAATATTTGACCGCTCGTTTCGATCGAATAAATTATTTGGTGTGTGAGTTGCTGTGTCGTATCCAGGACGATCCCAAAAAATGTTTAGAATCTTTCTATAACCGGATTAAAAAAAGGGGGTTAATAATAATGTTTGTGTGATGTGATCGTATCATTAATAGAAACACTTGGAAGAAATTTGGCAATTGATATAATTTTTCAAATGCTAAATAATTTACTTCATTCATCCTGGCATTTAAAAAAAAAAATTAAAAGAAATGAGTCTGACTGATTTTCTTGTGTGCGAGTGAATTTCTAAAGTCTTAGTGAGGCCTATTCGTATTTCGAATTAGGCTAATTTGATTTTGTATTTTACTGTCATTACGAGTAAGATGCAAGCCAAACTTCTGATTTCATTCTCGATAATATCGTACAATAATATCTGTTTCTCTCGTTTCGAACTAGTCTAACCATGATAGCTGACTTATAAGGTAGAAATGTGGTCCGTGAGTTTTCATGTTTTTGGAATTATTTTAAAATAAAGTTATGTATTTCATTAATAGGATGGACGAGCAGAACTGTAGATGATTTTTTTTTATTGATTGATTTTAACAATCAGTAATACGTAGGACCAAGGTATTGAAACGGTCAATGCAAAATAAATGATTTGGATTAGAATTAATACAAAGGTATGGATGGCGTGGTCTGATTTTGCTAGGCATTTCTATCAACTTTTGAAATGTAAAAAAGTAGTTATAGTGACATGGCTACAATAGTTGGACATATGGTCTCGCGAAGTTATTGTAGATGTTGATATTTTCTATAATGTTGTGGAACTTTTTTGTTCTATGGGTGAGTTGGTTTTAGTAAGAATTTCTGAGGATCTCTAAATTTTTTAATAAATATAGCCTATGTTACTCAGGGATAATGTTTTATGTTTTGTTTGCTTTCATATGGCAAAGGAATTTTTTGAAATTAGTGCAGTGGTTTTTGAGTTTATTTGTTACATACAAAGATACATAGACAAATCTTTCCTCTTTATCTATACCTAATAAAAAGTGTAGATTAGCTCTCTTATTATTCGGACCTTTGGCGCAGCAGTTGGTCGCTATGGCTCTCTGAGTGGATATTAATGTTCGTAGAATCAGTGATTTGGGTATATTAGTATCATAGTTGTAGAAGCAGTAGTGTTCAGTGTGAATGAGATATAACTTATAGAGGTTATTTTTCTCCATGCGCGTTAGCTTACTAGACCAGTTAGTGATACAGTATCAGTTAGTGAGTGTGACATCTGAGAGCAGTATGAGTGCTAGTTAGAGCGGATGTGTTTCAGTGTCAGTTAATAAGCGTGGTATCTGAAAGTAGTATTAGATAATGAGCAAGCCGTAGTAAATCAGTGCCAGTTATATCAGTTCAGTTACAGTAGAATGAGTGATACGAACAGACTAGTATTATCAGTTGTTCAGACCAGTACTCAGATTAGATGAGTGTCAGTTGTGCGAGGTTTGGGGTGACTATAGGGGAGATTGGAGACCACTAGCCACTAGTAATAATGTCAGTAGCGGGTGTCAGGCCCGCGTCACCAGTTGTAGTGTGTAAGTC
Source organism: Limenitis camilla (assembly GCA_905147385.1). NCBI lineage: Eukaryota > Metazoa > Arthropoda > Insecta > Lepidoptera > Nymphalidae > Limenitis > Limenitis camilla. The sequence continues at coordinate 40,356 of CAJHVI010000039.1, forward strand.
AGTATCAGAACAGTGGGGTACTGTACACGTTTGATTAGTTTTCATTTAGTTATTCTCTTGGGCACCGAGTATAGATAAGAAGGTACTCGGCGACAACGAATGAGGATTATCATAAAAGCGTTAAAATAGGTGAATTAGGTGACTTGTTCACTGCAATAAAATTTGAACTTCTAACAGTCATAATGGCATTACGTAATGGTTGACGTAATGGTACATTGATTATTTATTTATTTTTTTTATGAACATTTTATATTGAATATAAACTTAATTTATTATTATGTTGATAATGAACTTTATTTTGATGTTTGGTAATTATTACTGATTCACGTCTATTAATGGACTGAAGACTTTTTACTTTGTTTGAGAGGGATTGAAAGCATTGTCGCTTTATCCTTATAAAGCCGTTGAAAGATTATACGCATTACAGTTGGAAATTTTTGATTGTATGATCTGTTTATTGGTGGACTGAAAGCTTTTAACGCTTTATTCAAGAGATGTATTGAAAGCATTGCCGCTTTGTTCTTATTGAGCCGTTGAAAGCTTCTACGCTTTGCAGAATTAATGCTGAAAGCCTGAACGCTTTGCGGAATGGTTGCTGAAAGCTTTTACGCTTTGTTCAAGAGATGGATTGAAAGCATTGTCGCTTTGTCCTTATTGAGCAGTTGAAAGCTTCTACGCTTTGCAGAATTAATGCTGAAAGCCTGAACGCTTTGCGGAATGGTTGTTGAAAGCCTCTACGCTTTAAGGAATTAATGCTGAAAGCTTCTACGCTTTGCAAAATGAACGCTGAAAGCTACTACGCTTTGCAGAATTAATCCTGAAAGCCTGAACGCTTTGCGGAATTAATCCTGAAAGCTTCTACGCTTTGCAGAATGAACACTGAAAGCTTCTATGCTTTGCAGAATTAATGCTGAAAGCCTGAACGCTTTGCGGAATGATTGTTAAAAGCCTTTACGCATTGCATATCAAATGCTGAAAGCTGCTACGTTTTGTGGAATGAACGCTGAAAGCTTTTACGCTTTGGAGAGAGAATGCTGAAAGCTTTAACGCTTTGCGGAATTATTGCTGAAAGCCTCTACGCTTTGCGGATTGAATGCTAAAAGCATCTTCGCTTTGCATAATGAATACTGAAAGCTTTGTGACGATATTGAGTTGATTTCTGTACTTGTGTTAATAGCTCTTCATTGTGTGTAACTAATGATAAAAATTCTTAGTTAAGTAATGCTAACGCTTTGTGGCACTGATGATGAAAGTTCTTATGGTTCTTTAAAACTCTTACGTGTAATTCTTAAACACAACGCGAGAGCGCGTTGCTTGTCAGAATGGCCGTGTCGGAGAAATAGTTATAATGGTGGTAATTTAATTTATTTCAATAGCAACACTGTCATGTCACAGATTAATAGAAAGTACAGTGTTAGATTCAGTGTCATTGACATATGGTTGATTGTCGATGGCACGACTTTGACAGTTTGTGTCAGTCTGTTGCAAGTCAGTTCAGTCGATCACTTTTTCCTCGGCTGGCGAAGGCGCAAGACGTGCGTACTGACACTTAAATATCGGCAACATGGCGGACACGGATAAGCCCAAGAAATCGAATCTATTTGAATCCGCGATATATATATATATATAATTATTAAGATTAAAATTGTATTTCCTGTGTGCATGTGTGTAAATATACAATAATGCCAGAGGGGTTTTTCGTTTGAGTGTACCATTTTCCCCTGATTAGTATGGCTAGTTTAGGAATGGAACACTCGATCTCTGATTAGCGTTAATCGCTTATCAAGATCTAAATAATAACACAGTTTCTTCTTTTTTTAAATCAGTTAATAAATTTATTTAAAACTAATGCTTCTTTTACTTTTATCCCAATTAATATTAGGCATACCTTAGGGTATTTGATATTGAAGATTTTCCCTAGATTCAGCATTAATGTACATAAACGTAGTTTAGCCCCGAGTTTTGGCATTAAGATTATTAGTATAACCAATTAGACCAAATCTTCAATACTGAATTCCCCCTCATATAAAGAAAGAAAGAAAGAAAGAAAGTTCTTTATTGGAACAAGGCAACGCTAAACAAATTAATGACAATATTATTTACAAAAGAAAAAATTAAAAACAATATACACTAAATTACAACTAAATATTTCTACACTAAGTACAATTAAAGAAAAAGAAAAAAAAAAGTAATAATTTATACACTACAAATTAGCGTAATAACTAAACTACTAAACTAATAAAAACTAATATTTATGTTAATAAAAACAGTTGCCTCATGTTCCAATTTGGGTGGCACTCAGCATTAGTCGGGTACTCCGACACTGATATTATGTGCCAGCCAGAGACCGTGACGTCGGATGCGACAGATATGTTATATATGACTGTTTATATATATATATACATAATACATAAATAATGTTATATGTGCTCAGATAAGAAAATACATCTTTATACAATTATTTTTATATCCATAAATAAGTAAGCAATATGCATAAAAGGCTCACAATTGTCTAGCTCCATAATCAGAGGAGAGGATGCGCTTAGATATTTTTTACCATAAAACTGGCGCGACGTGTCCAATTATTCTCATTTTTCACTGACACTTTATTACAGACACTGAATTTGACTAATACATTATTAAAAAGAAAGAAAAAAAAAAAAAAAAAAAAAAAAAAATTAGTAAGTTGCACCCTAGTGAATTAAACACTGCTGCCTATAAAAAGCTGCGTCATCTTTGTAATAGGATGTGTAGAGATGCTAAACGCCGTCACATAGCTTCCCGTTTAAATGACAACTCATATTCACAAACTTGGAAATTCCTTAAATCCTAGCGATTGTGTGGGAAAAACTCCAAATTCATCATATCAATCCTTAGATCTAAATGCCTTAAATAATCATTTTTTAACTCTGAGATGGTTAACATCTATTTTATTTTATTATTTCAATTCGTGAGAAACTGGCCAGTGTATGAACAATTGCTCGCAATAAATCGAAATAAAGGATGACAGATTGTAGGATCTTATACAAATATTTTAAGGGTAAAACAAAAAAATAACAGAACTAACAATATACAAATTCAATGAAAAAACTACTTGAGACTTATTGATGCTAAAGAAAGTATTATTAAAATTAAAGTTTATTTGAAACAAATAGGAGTATAGCTATTTTAGACAAATTATGGGTGACGTTAATTGCTTTGTGCAATCTTTTCTCAGAGTTAGAGTAACTAAATTGTTTACAGATGTTTACGGGATTGGAATTTTGAAACAATTCATAATTTTTTGCAACAATAAAGACGTCTAAACCAAGAAATTGGAGGCGAGGTCGGGAAAACATGAAAAAATGACCCGATCTTAACCAATGAGCTAAATACAGATTTACTCGTGCGCCGCCTTTTCTGTTACAGGGTGTGGCTAGAGAGAAATAGGGGGAGTGTGCACAAATGACGAGAGGAGCGGGACAAGGAGTAACTACGGGGAGTCTTCGTCCAGCGTCCACGGTGACAAGTCGCATCTCATTAATTCCCGGGTTCCGTGTCGATTGTTAATTGTAATATTTTGTAATTGAAAGTACTAAAGTAAATAATCGAAAGTAATATTGTAAATAAATAATTTAACGATAGATTAAATTAGGAGTGGTACGAGTTTGGCGTGATTCCTGACTGGGTACACAGATTTATACACAAAACTAAGTCACGATAGATTCACAGCTTAAAAACAACAATTAACTTTCTAAACTTATAATATTCTTAATAATAAAATTGGGTTTATTGCGCTAACATTGAGTTGGGAATGCTAAGAATGAGAAGTAATTAAATTAAAAGGGGTGAGCCTATTGTGAACTAGCTGTAAATTTATGCCTTAAATTGTATAAGAAGTTGTGTGTGTCTCTTACCCTTTTTTTGAGATTTATGTAGAAAACTTAGTGTAAATATATGTCGGAGAAATAGTTATAATAGTGGTAATTTAATTTATTTCAATAGCAACACTGTCATGTCACAGATTAATAGAAAGTACAGTGTTAGATTCAGTGTCATTGACATATGGTTGATTGTCGATGGCACGACTTTGACAGTTTGTGTCAGTCTGTTGCAAGTCAGTTCAGTCGATCACTTTTTCCTCGGCTGGCGAAGGCGCAAGACGTGCGTACTGACACTTAAATATCGGCAACATGGCGGACACGGATAAGCCCAAGAAATCGAATCCATTTGAATCCGCGATAGCAGCGGTGGGATATCATCCAAAAACATCCCACGAGCCTAACGTGATGTCAGCTACCCAACATTGGTAATATTTCGTTTTATGGAGGACAGTAAATGCTTGATAAGTCAGCGCTGGTAGATCGACTGGAAATGGAGTAAGTCGTATAAAATCAAGATAACTGATCGCCATGGTGGATATTCAGGATGGACGAGCAGAACTGTAGATGATTTTTTTTTATTGATTGATTTTAACAATCAGTAATACGTAGGACCAAGGTATTGAAACGGTCAATGCAAAATAAATGATTTGGATTAGAATTAATACAAAGGTATGGATGGCGTGGTCTGATTTTGCTAGGCATTTCTATCAACTTTTGAAATGTAAAAAAGTAGTTATAGTGACATGGCTACAATAGTTGGACATATGGTCTCGCGAAGTTATTGTAGATGTTGATATTTTCTATAATGTTGTGGAACTTTTTTGTTCTATGGGTGAGTTGGTTTTAGTAAGAATTTCTGAGGATCTCTAAATTTTTTAATAAATATAGCCTATGTTACTCAGGGATAATGTTTTATGTTTTGTTTGCTTTCATATGGCAAAGGAATTTTTTGAAATTAGTGCAGTGGTTTTTGAGTTTATTTGTTACATACAAAGATACAAATCTTTCCTCTTTATCTATACCTAATAAAAAGTGTAGATTAGCTCTCTTATTATTCGGACCTTTGGCGCAGCAGTTGGTCGCTATGGCTCTCTGAGTGGATATTAATGTTCGTAGAATCAGTGATTTGGGTATATTAGTATCATAGTTGTAGAAGCAGTAGTGTTCAGTGTGAATGAGATATAACTTATAGAGGTTATTTTTCTCCATGCGCGTTAGCTTACTAGACCAGTTAGTGATACAGTATCAGTTAGTGAGTGTGACATCTGAGAGCAGTATGAGTGCTAGTTAGAGCGGATGTATTTCAGTGTCAGTTAATAAGCGTGGTATCTGAAAGTAGTATTAGATAATGAGCAAGCCGTAGTAAATCAGTGCCAGTTATATCAGTTCAGTTACAGTAGAATGAGTGATACGAACAGACTAGTATTATCAGTTGTTCAGACCAGTACTCAGATTAGATGAGTGTCAGTTGTGCGAGGTTTGGGGTGACTATAGGGGAGATTGGAGACCACTAGCCACTAGTAATAATGTCAGTAGCGGGTGTCAGGCCCGCGTCACCAGTTGTAGTGTGTAAGTCAGTATCAGAACAGTGGGGTACTGTACACGTTTGATTAGTTTTCATTTAGTTATTCTCTTGGGCACCGAGTATAGATAAGAAGGTACTCGGTGACAACGAATGAGGATTATCATAAAAGCGTTAAAATAGGTGAATTAGGTGACTTGTTCACTGCAATAAAATTTGAACTTCTAACAGTCATAATGGCATTACGTAATGGTTGACGTAATGGTACATTGATTATTTATTTATTTTTTTTATGAACTTTTTATATTGAATATAAACTTAATTTATTATTATGTTGATAATGAACTTTATTTTGATGTTTGGTAATTATTACTGATTCACGTCTATTAATGGACTGAAGACTTTTTACTTTGTTTGAGAGGGATTGAAAGCATTGTCGCTTTATCCTTATAAAGCCGTTGAAAGATTATACGCATTACAGTTGGAAATTTTTGATTGTATGATCTGTTTATTGGTGGACTGAAAGCTTTTAACGCTTTATTCAAGAGATGTATTGAAAGCATTGCCGCTTTGTTCTTATTGAGCCGTTGAAAGCTTCTACGCTTTGCAGAATTAATGCTGAAAGCCTGAACGCTTTGCGGAATGGTTGCTGAAAGCTTTTACGCTTTGTTCAAGAGATGGATTGAAAGCATTGTCGCTTTGTCCTTATTGAGCAGTTGAAAGCTTCTACGCTTTGCAGAATTAATGCTGAAAGCCTGAACGCTTTGCGGAATGGTTGTTGAAAGCCTCTACGCTTTAAGGAATTAATGCTGAAAGCTTCTACGCTTTGCAAAATGAACGCTGAAAGCTACTACGCTTTGCAGAATTAATCCTGAAAGCCTGAACGCTTTGCGGAATTAATCCTGAAAGCTTCTACGCTTTGCAGAATGAACACTGAAAGCTTCTATGCTTTGCAGAATTAATGCTGAAAGCCTGAACGCTTTGCGGAATGATTGTTAAAAGCCTTTACGCATTGCATATCAAATGCTGAAAGCTGCTACGTTTTGTGGAATGAACGCTGAAAGCTTTTACGCTTTGGAGAGAGAATGCTGAAAGCTTTAACGCTTTGCGGAATTATTGCTGAAAGCCTCTACGCTTTGCGGATTGAATGCTAAAAGCATCTTCGCTTTGCATAATGAATACTGAAAGCTTTGTGACGATATTGAGTTGATTTCTGTACTTGTGTTAATAGCTCTTCATTGTGTGTAACTAATGATAAAAATTCTTAGTTAAGTAATGCTAACGCTTTGTGGCACTGATGATGAAAGTTCTTATGGTTCTTTAAAACTCTTACGTGTAATTCTTAAACACAACGCGAGAGCGCGTTGCTTGTCAGAATGGCCGTGTCGGAGAAATAGTTATAATGGTGGTAATTTAATTTATTTCAATAGCAACACTGTCATGTCACAGATTAATAGAAAGTACAGTGTTAGATTCAGTGTCATTGACATATGGTTGATTGTCGATGGCACGACTTTGACAGTTTGTGTCAGTCTGTTGCAAGTCAGTTCAGTCGATCACTTTTTCCTCGGCTGGCGAAGGCGCAAGACGTGCGTACTGACACTTAAATATCGGCAACATGGCGGACACGGATAAGCCCAAGAAATCGAATCTATTTGAATCCGCGATATATATATATATATAATTATTAAGATTAAAATTGTATTTCCTGTGTGCATGTGTGTAAATATACAATAATGCCAGAGGGGTTTTTCGTTTGAGTGTACCATTTTCCCCTGATTAGTATGGCTAGTTTAGGAATGGAACACTCGATCTCTGATTAGCGTTAATCGCTTATCAAGATCTAAATAATAACACAGTTTCTTCTTTTTTTAAATCAGTTAATAAATTTATTTAAAACTAATGCTTCTTTTACTTTTATCCCAATTAATATTAGGCATACCTTAGGGTATTTGATATTGAAGATTTTCCCTAGATTCAGCATTAATGTACATAAACGTAGTTTAGCCCCGAGTTTTGGCATTAAGATTATTAGTATAACCAATTAGACCAAATCTTCAATACTGAATTCCCCCTCATATAAAGAAAGAAAGAAAGAAAGAAAGTTCTTTATTGGAACAAGGCAACGCTAAACAAATTAATGACAATATTATTTACAAAAGAAAAAATTAAAAACAATATACACTAAATTACAACTAAATATTTCTACACTAAGTACAATTAAAGAAAAAGAAAAAAAAAAGTAATAATTTATACACTACAAATTAGCGTAATAACTAAACTACTAAACTAATAAAAACTAATATTTATGTTAATAAAAACAGTTGCCTCATGTTCCAATTTGGGTGGCACTCAGCATTAGTCGGGTACTCCGACACTGATATTATGTGCCAGCCAGAGACCGTGACGTCGGATGCGACAGATATGTTATATATGACTGTTTATATATATATATACATAATACATAAATAATGTTATATGTGCTCAGATAAGAAAATACATCTTTATACAATTATTTTTATATCCATAAATAAGTAAGCAATATGCATAAAAGGCTCACAATTGTCTAGCTCCATAATCAGAGGAGAGGATGCGCTTAGATATTTTTTACCATAAAACTGGCGCGACGTGTCCAATTATTCTCATTTTTCACTGACACTTTATTACAGACACTGAATTTGACTAATACATTATTAAAAAAAAAAAAAAAAAAAAAAAAAAAAAAAAATTAAAATAAAACAAATAAACCTAGGGAAAAAAAAAATATTATTTCTATACATATATAATATGAAAAAAAAATAAAAATCAAATATATTTTAAGAAAATTAATTAATATTTTGCAAAATTATGAAAATTGAGCATTACCCAAATAAATTTTATAGGTGTAACGAAATTAATTTTTTGTCTCTAGGACCCTAAAAGGAGGGGGTAGGTCATTCCAAATTTTGCTAGCAGTAACACGGAAACTACCTTTACTGCCAGCAGACCTATGTCTAGGAGTCGTTAACATGTACTCTGAAGCTCGCGTGAAACGATTTGGATGAACATCGCTGGCCCAGTTTAATTTCGTGTACAGATACGTTGGCATTCTATACTTTATCACACCGAAAAGCATGGTTGCGAAGTGTAGTTGTCTACGATATTCCATTTTAAGGATTCGAGCCTGATTTAAGTAGGGCGTGACATGGGACCATGGTGGTATTTTGAAGCAGTATCTAGCACAAGCGTTTTGGACTTTCTGAATAAGAATTTTTGTACGAGTAAGAAGCCTATGGCCAAAGACAGCATCAGCATAATTAAACTTAGACAGTACCAAAGCGTCGCATAGCTTAATACGTAAATTTAAATGAAGCACGTCCCGTAGCTGATACAGCACCTTTAATCTATAAAAGCAGTTACGAACGGTATTATTAATATTTTTTTCAAATCTCAAATACTCATCGAATATTACACCCAGGTTGCGTGCTTCAGTAACTTTTTTAATTAATTCGCCTTTTATACGAATTACTGGTTGGAACGCGCTTATCAAACTTATTTGTTTATTTGTACCTAGTATAATATATTTGGTTTTAGCGGGATTTAAAGCAAGAGAATGAGAGTCAGCCCATTCAACAATACGCTGAAGATCTTCATTCAGTTTTTGAGTTGCAATATCAATTTCGTTCGGCCGAGTGTGTATATATATCTGAATATCGTCCGCGTACATGTGGTATTTACAATATTTTATAATATTAATTACATCCGCACAGTATAAAGCAAAAATAATTGGAGCCAATATAGATCCCTGAGGCACGCCCCTATTCACAGGACAACAATCAGAAGACATCCTCGTACCGTCGTCATTGACTATTTCAACGATTTGTTGACGACTCTCTAAATAGCTAGAAAACCATCGCAATGTTTCTGAACTAAAACCATAATAGTTCATTTTCGATATGAGTAGTGATCTGTTTATGGTGTCAAAGGCTCTTGAGAAATCTAGCAGAACCAAGATAGTACCTTCACCTTTGTCCTGTGCGATTAGTATATCGTCAGTTACATCAGCTAATGTAGTGGTAGTGCTATGATTCCTACGAAAACCTGATTGTCTGTCAGGCAATATACTATGGGACTCTAGGAATTCAGTTAACTGATTGCAGACTATTTTCTCAAGAATCTTTGACAAACAGGGCAATATGCTAATCGGTCTTAGATCTTTAACATCTTCCACATTTTCAGTTTTAGGAATCGGTCTCACAATGGTAACAAATCATCCTCTACTAAGCAGTTAAAAGCCGGTGTGCCACAGGGTGGTGTTCTCTCTCCAACACTTTTTACTATTTTTATTAACTCTATTTCAAAATTACTATCATGCCAATACCACCTTTATGCTGATGACCTTCAATTGTACGTCACATCTCCCGTGGATGACATCAGTAAGGTCATAGACTATATTAATATTGACCTGAAAAAAATTTCAGATTGGAGTCGAACCCATGGCTTACTTATCAATGCTAAGAAATCACAGGCTGCAATTATTGGCGGACCAAAACAAATCGCTAAAATTGATTTTGATTCATTGCCACCTATTATATTTAATAACACTGTTCTGCCAATAAATTGCACTGTTAAAAATCTTGGTCTCACTATTGATCGGTCTCTGACTTGGGCACCGCAAGTTGGTGAAGTTAGTCGGAAACTTTTTGCAGCCGTGGGATCTCTGAGACGGTGGAAAAATTTGCTTCCAGTCAAAACAAAAATCACCCTGGCTGAATCACTCCTCCTTCCAATACTAGATTATGCTGACGTATGCTACACTGACTTGACGGAGGACTTGTTAAATAAACTTGAGCGATTACAAAACCTGTGCATACGCTTTATTTATGGCCTGCGAAAATTTGATCACGTCTCGGAATATCGTGCACAGCTTAAATGGCTACCCATTAGGTTACGTAGGAACCTCCATGCTCTCTGCTTACTATACTCTGTGTTGTATATGCCAAATAGCCCCTCCTACCTGAAAGAGAGATTTACATTTCTCGGAGGAGATCCGGACCAGTGCCCCACATTACGATCACAAACCGACAACCGACTCAAACTGCCTCCTTTTTATACAAAGTCATACAACGACTCTTTTACTGTGCAAACTATTAATTTATGGAATGACTTACCGCAAAATATTCGTCATTCAGAATCACTGAATATTTTCAAGTGTCGATTAAAAAACTACTACTTAACATTAATATAGTTATATATGTAAAGTATTTTATGTAGATATAGTACGTAATATATGTATGTATGTAGGTATGTATGTATGTATGTATGCATGTATGTATGTAAGTATGTATGTAGGTATGTATGTATAAATAAATAAACATATATCTGATATTTAGTAATTTCTATAGATATTATTATATATAGTATAATATTGGATTATAATATTTGTTATAAATTAATTTACAACACTTTTTGCACTGCCCAGTACCAATCTCAAAAGTCCACACAGCAAAGGTTGTCTGGTAGAGATTGCTTATAGCGATAAGACCGCCTTTGCACACATTCTTGTGTACAAATTAGTATTTATTCATATTTTAGTTCATAAGCCTGTTTATTTGTATATTTGATAGTGTGCAATAAAGTGTTTTCATTCATTCATTCATTCATTCATTCATTCATTCAATGGCAGTCCGCCATAATGTGGGAAATATGCAAGAGGAAATTGATTCGTTTATTATTTTAGTTACGGTTTTTAATGTAATAGGAAGTGTGAGACGTAGCATATCCAAGGATATACCATCCACCCCTGTAGCATTAGATTTAAAGGAACGTATTGTTTTATCAATTTGAGACTCGTCAACTATTTTTAATGAAAAGATACTACTACTGAATTTTTTAAATTCATAACAATTTATTACTGATAAAGGAACAAAACTACTACCTGGAATATTCAAAAAGTGTACATTTAACATATTAGGATCTCTAAGATAGTCAGGAATGCTCTTGTCATGTTTATTTTGTATATTTATATGTTTTTTTAAATTATTCCAGAGACTAATAGGGTTATTTATATTAGAGTTTATATAAGTATTAAAGTAAACTGACTTTTCTCGGTATATTGCTGCTATTACCTCATGTTTTAGGTTTTTATAATAAACCACCCGCGAGTTTGAATCTGAATTCCTAGCCCTTTTCTGTGCTTCATCTCTCTTTTTCATCAACAATTTTATATTATAAGTTATCCATGGATAATGATACTCATTAATGCGAATAGTTTTATTAGGGGCAAGAATGTCAAATATGGTTAGGATATTATTTGTAAATTCAGCAACCATAACGTTAACATCATTAAATTTGTATTCCCAATTAAATGAGTTTAAAGCATCGTTGAGATGGTCCGGATCGATGTCTTTTAAGTTACGGAATGAAATTTTTCGTGGAGGAATCTTATCTTTTTTCAAATTTATTACGAAAGATATAAATGCATGTCCACCAAATTCAGACACATAGTCTACCGTAACTTCCTCTGCTGGTATATTCGAGCACACCAAGTCAATGAGCTTTTCGCTCTCAATCGTGAAGTGTGTCGGTTCAGTAACATATTGACTTAAATTATGAATATTGAGGAATTGGTCCAAAAGGAATCTCTGGTATTGACTGGTATCAAGAAAGTAATTGACATTAAAATCTCCTAAAATTATAAGGTAGTCTGAATACGGCAAGGAGCTAATAGTGTCTGTAAGAGCATTAAAAAAATTAAAAGCATTCCCCCATGGGGGGCGGTAAGCAGTGCCAATTATAACCGTCTTACACCCCACTCTTATCTGTATCCACATTTGTTCCACTTGATCTGTATTGGGATGAGTGAGAGTACGAGCTACCAAACCACGTTTGATAAAAAATCCTACGCCTCCTCCACGATCAATCACGATCTCTATACTCATGATTGGATATTAAATTAATAATTTGCTATGAACTTAACTTAGATCGATAAATCTAAACTTAACTAAGAGACAATAGTCAAGCTAGCACCAAAGTAGAGTAGAGTTCCTTCCGAACTAGATTCAGACATAAGAGAGTTTAATCATAATTACAGTTAAATAGATTTATTATTAATTATCATTCCGTTAACTATTTATCTAAATTTGAGGTGCATAAAATGATACTAGAAATGAGAGTGCAAATAACACTAGACTATAGCTAGTGTTATTCCGTTTAGTTGAATCGCTGATTTTGAAGGAGTTTGCTGAAGGGGGGGAAAAGCTGTGAGGAGTCCTGAGTAGGTATTTTGAGCAAGGTAGGTAATATCACTATGTGCTAAGGCAAGCTTGGGAAACATTGCAGCGTATGAGACAGTGAGGTTTAAGACGAACTAATTCCATTTAAATTTAAATAAAATTAGTAAATATGCAATACATGACTCGACAGCATTCCGGCGGCGATAACTGGATACCCAATACACGCCATGTCTTACAGGTGACCTCCGACCTTGGTTTGGCCAAACCAAATAAAACCTATCACTTTAATTACAAATACATATATATAAAACCATGGTTCAGGGGGGGGCTTAAAGCCCATAATAATAAAGTACTCGTCTTCGGACTAGAGGAATTGTAAATGCTTCGTAGCAAAAGGAGGTCATGCTGTCCCCCAATAACCTGATAACAGGGCCAGACACTGGCGTAGGGCTTCCCCGTGTCAGAGTGATATCGGTCGGTTAATGATGGAGCCAATTTGCCCATACATGTCACCATTCATTTAATCATTCTAGTATGATCACCCATCTTAATTTAACTTTGTTAATATTGTGAGTAAAGATTTAAACTTATTGTACAAACAACCGTAATAAAGCACGAAAGGTCGGGCTTCGGATAAGCAGGTAGAATGGTTGCTTGAATGGCTCATTGTCTGTCCAGTGAAATATATTCGCTACACAGTTAACTCTAAAATCAACAATAGTCATTGTTTAGACAGATGTGCTCTAACTGCAGTGTTTCTCAAAAGGGATGAAAGACGGGAGATTTCTCTAAAGTACTCGGTTACTATAATGCATAATTAAATAGACGATCACATAGCCGTACCATCACAACTCCTCCAGTGAAAATTTCAATTAATAATAAAATTTTATGCCTTCAACAACTGGTAGACGCCACCCAGCCTATCTGTGATTCTCTTGTTTTTCATGATGTTACAGAGGAAGACGTTAAGAAAAACATATTGTCCATATCTTCCAATGCCGTCGGTAGTGATAATTTGAGCCGCGACATGCTTGTTGTTGTTATCTTGCTTGACTTCAGCAATGCCTTTAACTCAGTGGATTTGGATGTTTTGCTCGGAATCCTCTCTTCAATCAACATGTCTTCCGCAGTAACTGACTGGTTTCGTTCTTATCTTCATGGACGCCAGCAGAGGGTATGCGATGATGAGAATAACTCAGACTGGGCTGATCTATCTGCTGGTGTTCCTCAAGGCGGCATTCTCTCCCCATTACTCTTCTCCATTTTTATAAATGAGCTCACAAAAGTATTGTCGTGTCACTACCATCTTTACGCAGATGATTTGCAGCTCTATAGGCATGCTTGTGTCAATGATCTAGGAATAGTTATGGAAGAGATTAACTCAGACCTTGCTAGGATTCAGGCATGGGCAGAATCTTTTGGTCTTGTAGTTAATCCTTCAAAGTCCCAAGCCATGATTATTGGAAGTAGACAGCTGCGTAACAAAATTTTAATTTTAATAATCTACCTTGTATAACTTATGACGGTGCAATTATTCCACTTACTGATAAGGTTAGAAATTTGGGATTAATAATCGACTGTAACTTATCATGGTCAGCGCACGTCAATGAAATCAGTAAACGTTTGCATCATTCTCTTCATTCTCTAAAACGTCTCCAAAACTTTCTTCCTCTTCAATTACTTACGTAATTGATGTTAGCGATAATGTACCGATCAATAGTTACTATGGGCACGGAGGTGTCTGACGAACAGTTTATGAGAAATTTCGGTTGTGTTAGGTTAGGTTAATGTTAGTCTAATCTCCAAATTCGGGTCCCTCACGTACCGACTGACGCAGTTGTTGACTGGGCACGGTTGCTTCGGGCGGTATCTGTGTCAGGTGGTACGAAGAGAGCCAACCACCACTTGTCATCACTGCAGTGAGGACTTATAAGACTCGGCATACCACACGCGCGAAGTCTGTTCTGCATGGGAGGAATCCCGTGCCGTTTATCAGCAGTCGTGGGGCATGATCTGTCGCTGCCAGCCTTGGTAAAATCCATGGTCAGTAGCGAGGATGCATGGCATGCTGTCGCGGCATTCGCGGAGGCTGTGATGACGGCAAAGGAAGAGTCGGAGAGAGAGAGAGCTACAAACTCTCATCCTATGCGCCGGGGCAGAGGCGGTCGAAGGCGTCGGGCTTACTTGGCATCACTGCCGCCGTAAGAGCGGTGACTATATGGACCATGGGTGACAAACGGGGGTTTCTGCCAGCCATGTAAAGAGGTCCAGTGGTGGAATGGTTAACCCAATCCAGACGTGGATGACTGCTGACGAGGTTGCGGAGCAAACCAATATCCCGTGACTTCGCCCTATTAGCAGTGAAGTGAATCACCCCGGAGGTTTAGCGGGTCGGGCTGTTTCCTTCTGAAGCAGATCCCAACCCCGCATAACCATCCTGAGTCCCCGCTTAGGATGGTATCTGTTGAGCAGATTCCTGCCGGGTTAAAAAAAAAAAAATGTTAGTCTAATGTTAGTCTAATCTTAAGATTAAACAGTGAAACTAAGCAATGGAGGTGAGTGTTATGATCATTTAAAGGATATCCTTAAGCCTACACCTTGGTCACAAGTCCAAGGCACTGCTTGGGTTCCTGTCATAATAGTAAGAAATCGTAAAGTTTAGTTATATCCTGACCGTGTTGCGCCCATATAGTTTTTTAAATAGGCCATACATCCATGTCCTTTTTTATTGTTTCCGACATATATATACAAACATTTACATAAACTACAACTATTACTTATATATACCAATATAATACACAAATTATACATAAAAAAATTTATAGAATACAATTAAGGAGTATAAATTTGAGATAAATAATGCTTTTTCAGTCTGAGTTTAAAAGTATTAAGCGAAGGGTTATCGGACAAAATATCATTCGGGAGAGAATTCCATAATTTTGTAGCAAAAACAGTAAATGATCTCTCATAAAATATTGTTTTGGTTTATTTAGGTTGCAACTCAATTCTTTTAGCACTTACACAAGAGCGTGCTGGTCTACTACTCGGAATTGGCAAAAGAAACCGCTCATTTAAATAGGGTGGACAAGAAAAATTCAAAATACTAAAGAGTATTCCAAGAATGTGGACATTTCGGCGCTGACGAATAGGGAGCCATTTTAATTCACGACGGAAATTAGACACGTGGTCGTATTTGCGCAAACCGAAGATGAATCGAATGCACAAATTCTGAAGTCTCTCCAATTTATCTTGTATCTCCTCGGTAGCGTCAGGATAACATACGTCAGCGTAATCGAGAAGAGGTAATAACAGGGATTGAGCCAAAATAATTTTAGTCTGAAGAGGAAGAAAGTTTTGGAGACGTTTTAGAGAATGAAGAGAATGATGCAAACGTTTACTGATTTCATTGACGTGCGCTGACCATGATAAGTTACAGTCGATTATTAATCCCAAATTTCTAACCTTATCAGTAAGTGGAATAATTGCACCGTCATAAGTTATACAAGGTAGATTATTAAAATTAAAATTTTGTTACGCAGCTGTCTACTTCCAATAATCATGGCTTGGGACTTTGAAGGATTAACTACAAGACCAAAAGATTCTGCCCATGCCTGAATCCTAGCAAGGTCTGAGTTAATCTCTTCCATAACTATTCCTAGATCATTGACACAAGCATGCCTATAGAGCTGCAAATCATCTGCGTAAAGATGGTAGTGACACGACAATACTTTTGTGAGCTCATTTATAAAAATGGAGAAGAGTAATGGGGAGAGAATGCCGCCTTGAGGAACACCAGCAGATAGATCAGCCCAGTCTGAGTTATTCTCATCATCGCATACCCTCTGCTGGCGTCCATGAAGATAAGAAGGAAACCAGTCAGTTACTGTGGAAGACATGTTAATTGAAGAGAGGATTCCGAGCAAAACATCCAAATCCACTGAGTTAAAGGCATTGCTGAAGTCAAGCAAGATAACAACAACAAGCATGTCGCGGCTCAAATTATCACTGCCTTGGAAGATATGGACAATATGTTTTTCTTAACGTCTTCCTCTGTAACATCATGAAAAACAAGAGAATCACAGATAGGCTGGGTGGCGTCTACCATTTGTTGAAGGCATAAAATTTTATTATTAATTGAAATTTTCACTGGAGGAGTTGAAAAATGATTATTTAAGGCATTTAGATCTCAGGATTGATATGATGAATTTGGAGTTTTACCCACACAATCGCTAGGATTTAAGGAATTTCCAAGTTTGTGAATATGAGTTGTCATTTAAACGGGAAGCTATGTGACGGCGTTTAGCATCTCTACACATCCTATTACAAAGATTACGCAGCTTTTTATAGGCAGCAGTGTTTAATTCACTAGGGTGCAACTTACAATTTCTTTTGGCTTTATCGCGCTCGACCATAACCTTCTTAATTGAGGTAGTCAGCCAGGGAGCAGGTAGATGTCTAACACGAACAGATTTTAGAGGCGCGTGAGCATCAAACAAATTAATGATCTCGATGTCACTACTATTTCGCGTTTCGCACAGATAAAAATAAAACACACTTTACTTGATTACGTATATTGGCAAAATAAAACGAAAACACTTATGTATCAGAAAGAAATAAGATTAGCGCGATGCAAGTTTTACAAGTGCTGCCATCTAGTATGAAGGATGGTAAACAAACTAATGCTAATGTACTAATATCATAGTTCTCGTATTAGACATTCCGCCCACCAAAGAACACAGTTCTTTCCTATATTTAAGAGGTGAATGTACAAATTATTGGTTTGGTAAGTAACATTGACCGCCCACCGTGAGCAAAACGACACTTCATGACAAATAGCAAGATTTAACAACTTAAAAGCGCATATGAAATAAAAAATAACAGTTGAAAAAAAAAAAACAAATGCAAAAATCAAATAAGGCAACACTTCTTGTTAAAAAAATTTCTAGAGTAATTTAACACCAATTTAAGTTTAAGGTTTCAACAGTAAACACAACTTATTGCAGGGTCTTTTACACAATCCATTTTTTGTTTTTAGAGTAACTACTCTCGTAATACAATCTTTACCAGGATGTTTTTTTATAACCCTACCTAGTAACCACTTCGCTGGTGGTATATTTTGATCTCTAACGATAACAAGATCATCGATTTCAGGTTCAGATCTTTTCATTGACCATTTAAACCTTTGATTTAAGTTCACCAAGTATTCATTCGACCATTTTTTCCAAAAATCATAAACCATTTTTTGAGTCAATTTCCACCTTTGTAGCCCAGATAATTTAGAAACAGTGCTGTATTTATCGTCAGGAATCGTGATTAGGGATTCCCCTATTAAAAAATGTCCGGGAGTGAGCGGTAGCGGATCATCCGGATGGTCACTCAAACACGATATGGGACGCGAATTTAAACACGCTTCGATTTGTGTAAGGACAGTTGAGAGCTCTTCGAATGTCAACGTTGAGTCTCCAATTATCTTTTTCAAGTGCGACTTCGTTGAACGGATACCGGCCTCCCACAGCCCACCAAAATTAGGCGCATGGGGCGGTATGAAATGCCATGTGGTTCCCTCATTAGCCAATAATTGAGCAATTTCATCAGGCACCTGTGAGTTGGCCTTGTTAAACATTAATCTGAGTTCTCTGTCAGCACCGACAAAATTTGTTCCATTATCACTATACAGGTGCTGGCAGTGACCTCTTCTAGACACAAACCTTCGGAATTCTGCTATAAACCCAATTGC
Organism: Limenitis camilla; assembly: GCA_905147385.1. NCBI lineage: Eukaryota > Metazoa > Arthropoda > Insecta > Lepidoptera > Nymphalidae > Limenitis > Limenitis camilla. The sequence goes on from CAJHVI010000039.1 coordinate 58,692, forward strand.
TGTTAAATCGGATACGGCTTCTAAATGTATGGCTCGAGTGGCCATACAAATGAACAGACAAACGTATCCTTTGTAAGCTTTTGAACCACGTCCTGGCGAAAATCGAATCTTGATGTGACCAGTGAAATCCACACCGGATGATTTAAATGGCCTATCTGGAATTAACCTTGCTTCTGGAAGTTGACCCATGAATTGATTATTATTCTGCCGAGAGTATCTAATGCAAGTGATGCACTCCCTATAACATTTTTTGACTCTTTCTCTGGCTCGAATAATCCAAAATTTCGCTCTTAAATAATTTAGCATAAGTTGAGGTCCGCCGTGAAGTGTTCTATGATGAGCGTCCAAAACAATTAACTTAGTGATATGACTATCACTAGGAATTATTATTGGATGTCTTTTGTCAAAATCTTCATTACACTTATTTATTCGACCTCTAACTCTCAAAAGTCCATTTCTATCAAGAAACGGACTGAGAGTGTGCAACGGACTGCGTATCACGACGTATCCTTGAGACTTCAGTTGCTGTAGCTCTTCTATGAAATGTAACTCTTGAGTCTTTTTAACACATATTTGCATTATATCTTTCATTTCTTCGGCCGTAACTACTCTATTAATAACTCTCTGCTTTTTTGGTAATCTTAACATTAAAAACTTTTTACAGTACGACAAAACTCTTAATAATTTTGATAAACTAGAAAATCGTATCCAAATAAATTCTTCTTTAAGTTGAACTACAGCAGCTAAAGTTTTAATGTGTCTCTCTTCCTCGTTTGTTGTAAAATTCATGCCAGCACTGACATAATTTTCACTTTGTAGAAAATCAGGACCATTCCACCACAGGTTGTGTTGAATCAAATCGGTTACAGACAAACCTCTTGAGGCACAGTCTGCTGGATTTTGATTAGTGCAAACATGATTCCACTGCTCACTATCCAATACTGTTAAGATCTCTGATACTCTATTGCTGACAAAGGTTGTCCACCGACTGGGTTCGCTACTCAACCAGGCAAGAACCACAGTGGAATCCGACCACGCAAACAGTTTGTCCTTAGGTATTTTCATTATCTGTGAGACCTCATGAATAAGTTTGGTGGCTAACAAAGCGGCACAAAGCTCCATTCGGGGAATGGAAATTTCTTTTTCTACCGGAGCTACTTTTGTCTTGGCCGTTACTAATGTAACTTGAACATGATTTTCATGTTTTCCCTTTAAATAGACAACAGCGGAATATGCTTTCTGGGATGCGTCTGCGAATACGTGCAATTCAAGAATGTGCTGTCTTGTTATACCCATCAAAGTCAAAAAAAGTCAAAAGTCAAAAACATCCATCGTGGAATTACTATATCCGTGATCTTGATTAATTCTGATTTGAATTTTAGCCACTCTTTTTGAAGATCAGGTAAAAGTATGTCATCCCAATTTAAACCAGATTTCCACAATTTTTGGATGAATATTTTTGCGACGACAATAACTGGTGCGATCCATCCCATTGGATCGTAGAGCCTTGTTGTTGCAATGTCAGACAAAACCTTTCTTTTTGTTATTAATTGATTCTCTGTCTCTTGGCAGTTGTATGTATACTCGAAATTATCAGATGCTTTGACCCACGATATACCTAGCACCTTGACAGTGTTGTTGTCTTTGAATACAAAGGATTGATATTGTCCTTGTTTTTCTCGAACAATATGTTCTGACAATTTTCGACTGTTAGTGCACCATTTCTGGAGTTGAATTCCCCCACACTTCATTAATTTAGTCATTTGATTATATATTTCCACTACTTCATCTTCAGTATCACCACCGGTAAGTAAATCATCAACATAATAATCTTGTAGAGTAATTCTTGCAGCTACTGGATATATTTCTCTTTCATCTTTAGCTAATTGCTGAAGGGATTTCACCGCCAAATATGGAGCACAAGCAGTCCCAAAGGTAAGTCTTAATATTCGGAAGTGTTTAATAGGTTTTCCAGGCTCTGGGCACCATAATATGCGTTGAAAATCAGCATCTCTTTCATCTACAAGAACTTGACGATACATTTGTTTCAAATCAGCCACGACACAAAAGAAATGTGCTCTCCACCTCATCAGAATATGTCGCAGATCTTGCTGCAATCTTGGGCCAACAAGTAATGTATCGTTTAAAGATATGTTGTTTACTCCTTTGCACGACGCTTCAAAGACCACTCTCACTTTTGTGGTTTCTTTCTCTTCTCGTACTACAGCGTGGTGCGGTAAGTACACAGCAAAAGGATTATCGACCTCATCCTCGCTTTCAATTGCTTCCATATGATTTTGCATGATATAATCATCCATTACCTTACTGTATTCTTCTCTAAGCTCTAGATTCTTCTGTAGTTTTCTCTCTAACATTTGATACCTCTTCTTAGCTATCTCCTTTGATTTTCCATATTTACATTCCGGATCTGATTTTTTAAACGGTAATCTCATTTTATATCGACCTTCATTATTTCTCACCGTAGTTTGTTCAAATATTTCTTCGCATCTCATCTCTTCTTTAGTTAATTTCTTTCCTATCATATCTGGCTCCCTCTCTATTTCCCAAAATTGCTTGAGAAGTTGATCTTCCTTAACTTGAAGATGTAAACTTACAACTCTTGGATTAGAAGTTCCTCGATTTGAGACCTTGCCCGACAGAATCCATCCTAATTTAGTGTTTTGCGCAATAGGACCTGATTGAGATGGATGTTTGAGTACACCATCCGATATGATCATACTATGCACGTCGACTCCTAGAATCATATCTATCTTACCAGGCCATACTTAAATATGGTCTATATTTAGGATCGGCTAAAGGCAGGGTTTCAATATCAGGCCAGTTGATAATAGAAGTTTTACTCGATGGAAGAAATGATGTTAGTGAACTTAAAACAAAGGCGTGAACTGTAACACAAAATTCAGAATTATGAAGTGATTTTACAGTAAATGCAACCATACTTTTTGTCCTAGATTGACCATCACCCACCCCAGAAACGATACCGTTCACAGGAATTCGCTTTAGACCTAACGACTGAACGGTGTTTTCACTAATAAATGAGGCTTCGGACCCTTGATCAATTAAGACGCGCACTATTTGGGAGTAGCCATTTGTTGATACAACTTTGACTAAAGCTGTTGCTAATAACACCTCAGATTGGTGATCCTCTTTTGCAAAATGAGCTACTACTTTTGAAATTCCTTCAGAACTCGTCGATGATGAATTGGTTGCCACGAGTGGTTGGTCTCTCTCGAAATGCAGTAAAGTGTGATGCCTTCGGCCACATCGGCGACAACATGTAGCCTGATGACAGCTTCGGACACTGTGAGTTGGCGAGAAACAGTTGTAGCAAAGTCCCTTGGATTGTACAAACTCTGATCTCTCTTCGGGAGACTTACTAGCAAACTGTTTACATTGGTAAAGTAAATGTTGATTGGTACAAAACGCGCATGATTTAACTTTATCCCTTTTATCTTCTTCTAATTTTGAGTGAAATGACTTTTTGGTAGACACTTGTTTGACATTATGATTATTCATTGATTTTGTGATGTTCTTAGTTCCTTCAAGTATTTCCAATGTTCGAAACCTGGCCTCAAGAAAATTAACAAGTTGATCCCAGGTAGGTAACTCATCTGTGTTCGAATGACTAAGTTCTGTTTCCCATTGCCTGCGAGATTCGTAATCTAATTTAGAAACAACCAGATATATAATGAAAACATCCCATGAATCACTTTTGAGCCCTAGGTTTTTAAGTGATTTAATGCAAGATGTTGTAGTATCTAGAATCTGTTTGATCGCTGCAGGAGACTCCGAAGTAATAGCCTTTTGAGAAAATAATCGCTTCAAAATCTCATTTGAATTGTATCTCTTATTATTGTAACGCCGCTTCAGTTTCTCCCACGCTTCTTCATAATTTGCCTCTTCTATTGATAGATTACGCAATAATGTTGCCGGTTCGCCTGTTAAAGTGCTTTTTAAATAATGTAGTTTTTGGACTGCACTTAAACTAACATTGTTGTGGATAAGGGACAAGAACATGTCGTAATAGGTCTGCCACTCTTCATAATTACCGGAGAAACTCGGTAACTGTATTCTCGGTAGCTTAACTTCCAGCATCGGTGAACTTTCTGATGTTGGACTTCCAGATTCCTTTGTACTTCCAGATACCTTAGTGATTTTCGTACGCGCTTCCATATCTTCCTTCAATTTAGACTTACATTGAAAGTAGTTGTCTTCCACTGTACTGTACAAATCTTCTTTAAAATACTTCAAACTTGATCTATCGGTATCTTTTGTTAAACAAATTATTTGAAAATAAACCTTTCCCACAAAGCTTGTAAATTTTCGCATCTTGTCTCTATGTACGCCTTGGTCAGTCTGTCTTTGGGCGATTTTTTATAATTATTATAATTTTTAATAATCTGCTCAGCAATCTCTCTCTGTTTGTTTATTAGATCATCCATATTGATAAAACAGTTTTGCTTTCAAAGTTAATAATAAGGTGGAAAAACTATGTCCAATATAAAGCACTATCAACAAAGTTAAAGTTCACATTAATCGCCAGCGACTATGTCCCGTGTATAGCGTGAGAAACTAAGTCCTAAACTTGCTCAAATGACAGAGTCAATAATACACTAAATAATTCTAAGTGTCTGAAACAACATTTACAATTCACTCCACAGACTAAGTCAATGTTCACTTTTTAGAAATTTTTCTAAGTGTCGTAAATACTTCTTCCTTTACATATTTTAACTATTCACAACACTTAAAACACAATTCCCGGGTTTCGGCACCACTTTGTCACTACTATTTCGCGTTTCGCACAGATAAAAATAAAACACACTTTACTTGATTACGTATATTGGCAAAATAAAACGAAAACACTTATGTATCAGAAAGAAATAAGATTAGCGCGATGCAAGTTTTACAAGTGCTGCCATCTAGTATGAAGGATGGTAAACAAACTAATGCTAATGTACTAATATCATAGTTCTCGTATTAGACACTCGATATTTAATAATCTTACCTTATCATCAATGTTTGAAGCGGTATATATTGGGGACCAATCAATCGAGGATGCATCACGAGTAAATGATTCAATATCAATATTTTTATAGTTACGACGCTTTATTACCCTTTTTTTTTTTTTTAATGTGGGAAATGCATTTACGCATACCCCTTGAAGGGGTTATGTGGGACTCCCAGCGATAAGCGCTGGACTACCGCACTAAAACCCACCACCGTCCGTGCCGTATGTTAGCTTCTCTGCTCGACCTTCCATTATCTGCAACTCATTTTCAACCCAACTGGGTTGAAAATGAGTTGCAGATAATGGAAGTATAGACAAGTTGAAAGATTTAACTAAAGACTGTAACTTTTTCGACCGTGAATCATTTTTTAAGAGACAGGTATTAAGATCACCCATTATAATGGAATGATCGTAAGATGGGGAAATTTGATCTAGTAGAGTTTCAAGAGTGTGAAAATAATTTATGTGAACAGAGTGTGAGTAGACTACGCCGAGAAGAATTTTAGAGTGATGACTATTAATTTCTATAAATTAATATTCTAAGCTGGCTGTGTACGCACTGGGAGATTGCATTATTATTTTAAACGTTATGTTATCTTTGAGGTAAATACATACACCACCACCATAAGGGAGGTGGAGGAGTGGAGGAGGAGGCAGTACGATCAATCCTTATAAGTCAACATATGGTTTAAATTATTTTTTCTTAAAATTTGCTCAAATTTGCTCAAATTTTAAGAAAAAATTTGCTCAAATTTTAAGAAAAAATATTGATATGGGGTGAAGAGAAATATATAGAGGACAGGATATATTTAAGATTATTAAAACTTACTCTTTAATTAAAAATTTATTTATTTAGATTTAATTTATGAATAATAATTTTTATTATTTTAATTATAATTTATTTAAATAGCTTAATAAGAGTATAATATTGAAGATATTAGGGTGATTATGTAATCTTTAAATATTTATAAAAAAAAATTTTTTATTTTTACAATGAAAATGTAAAGTTTTATTTAAACTATATAAATATATATTTGTATATATATATATGTCGGGGATTTTAAAACGATGTGAAAGGAGATGGAAGGAGGGAGATGGGGAATATTGGGGAACACTAAAAGGGGGTGATGGTATTGAATGGAATATTGGGTAAACGCAACGTAGATACTCCTATTGAACCGATAAATGATCAAATATGATCTCTAACAATTACGAGAGAAACCTAAGCAGTGCCTTGGACTTGTGACCAAGGTGTAGGCTTAAGGATATCCTTTAAGTAATTACAACACTCGCCTCCACTGCTAGGCTCTCTATTTAAACCCAAGGTTAAACGCACATAAACCGAATCTAACACAAGGCTAACCTAACCTAAGGCTAACCTAACCTAACATTGTGTTTACTTAACCACGTGGCAATTACATTGTAAGGACTTACGTGACCTTAGTTGGACAGCACTTCCACACTACACTGCACTTGACACTATCACTATCACTACTTAGATGATGTTCACTTCTTGAGAGACCGCGCACGACTAAGACTTCAGTTAGACTGTCGATCGCATATAAAGGGTCGAGGGTAGATACTGTCAAAACAACGGAAGTGACTACTACCCCACTCCAACGCCATAGACAACAATAACGATTCGATTAATCGATAATCTTTTACTATGGTCCGACATATATATATATATATATATATATAAATAAATATTAATGATTTTATTCACTAAAAATTAAGTTAGCAGCTAAATTATACGTATATATTTCTTAATTGGAATTATAATTCAATTTTATCATTAACAGTGATATACCTCTTTTTGGTTTCAATTAATTTTAAATAAAGAGTTATTAAAAAAAATTATTGTAACCCATCTCAAACTTAATTATAATCTGCATCTTGATCTGAATTAAATTTTATTTTAAATTTTAAAATATTATTTTTATTAAAAAATATTTTTTTAACAATGATATACAAAATTATAAATTAAGTAAATTTATTCGTGGATTATCAATTACTAGACAGATTCCTCTAAATGAACTAAAATACCGCCATATTATTTAAGTTTCAATAATATTTTATTTACTATTTTAGTATTTTTAATTAAATTTTTAATAATAGGGTATCTAATCCTAGTTTAAAATAAAATTTATTAAATCATAAATTTCAATATAATTTTTAATTAAATTAAAATTTCACTTAATAATTTAATATTTAATTTCAATTAAAAGGAATTCTTGGAGTCCAAATTGCCATGTATTTTATTTTATTAGCACTTACTGATCAGAACATTAATTTTAGTCCAGGAGTATATTTATGGAAAGAAGAGTGTTGGTTACTGGTGGAACCAGAGGAATTGGGAAAAATATAGCTCTTTCCTTTAAAGCAGCTGGTTATAAAGTAGCTGTCAATTATTTTGACGAAGAAAGCGTTGGCATACAATTTGAGAAAGAAACTGATATTAAGGCAGTGAGATGGGATGTTTCGAATTTTAAAGAATGTGAGCGTGGAATACTAGAGATAGAAAAATTTTTAGGTGGGAATGTTGAGATACTAATTAATAATGCTGGAATAGTACGCGATGCTATGCTGCATAAACAATCGGAGAGTTTTCACAATTAGATAGAAGTATGATATGATCACTTTTTTAAAAACTAAAGAGTGGTTTTATGGTTTGTTGTAAGGGATGTGGCTCTGATAGCTTGGTAAAAAATGGCATTGTGAGGGGTGTACAGCGTTATAAGTGCAGATCATGCTTTCTAAGGGCGATCTGCGCAAGAAGCCTCAAACAGCTGTTAAGAAAGCATTATGCGTTATGCTATATAGTCTTGGTAAGGGCTCCTTTTCTATGTTAGGCAAGATATTAGGGCATTCGCCGTCCATAATTTATCGCTGGGTAGTAGAGGCGATGGGCAAGACTCAGGAGCCAGTTGTCTCTTCGGATATTATGGAGATGGAATTCGACGAGATGTGGCATTTTATTGGTAAACAAGCTTTGGATCATTAAGGCAGTTGATCGTAGTACAAGGAGAACCGTTGCCTGGGTTACAGGCAATCGTGATACTGCAACATTCCAAAAGCTCTACAACAAAGTGAGTCATCTGAAAGAATGTCATTTTTATACGGATGATTGGGATGCTTTTTCTAAAATTTTACCCAAAGAGCGTCATACAATTGGAAAGTCTGGCACAGTATGTATCGAGAGAGATAATAGCAACACGCGACATCATTTAGGCCGAATGACACGGCGCACTAAAATCGTTTCTAAAAAAGAGTCAATGGTATACGGATCCATCAAGCTTTGGTGCGCTCTTACTATGACACAAATATTCAAACAATATCAAGAACAGCTCTTATCTATCTTTATGTGAAAACTCTCCTTATATAATTATTTATTATTCGATCAATTAGGAAAATACTATAATTGATATAAACTGAGATCAAAAACAGAAGAATATTTTATAGTATTAAAATCTGGATGCAAACTAACACAAATTGTTCATCATTTTATAATTATAACTTGCATTAGATATTGTATTTACAATGCAATATTGTATCTTTAATAATAGTTATATATAATGCTGGTTGAATAAAATAACTTATTTTTAACTAAGAATCATTTTATAGAAATAACAAAATAGCTTTTTGTGCAGCAATTTGTCATAAAAATTCAAATAAAACTTGCAAGCACGAGGTTTATTAAACTAAATCTTTCATTAAATACATTATTATAACTTAATTGTGTGATGGTTATATGGCAGTATGTCCTTGTTGTGTTCCAGCTGCAACTGCAGCAGCAGTTACTTATGGTGTTTTAACAATGTTCGGGATAACATTTGATAAAAAATGGATTATTTACTCAGCACCTGTGATATCTTTCTCTGTCTTTGCAGGGTATAGTATTTACAAGGTTAGCAAAAATGACGATAGTGAGAAAAGTTGCTGTACAATGCAAAAGAATGTAGAAGAAAACTTGTTGTATAGTACAAATTTAATTAACAATAATACAGATGTTTGCTATACCACAGATCATTATCCTGTAGATGAAGAAAGTCATATTGTAGATAATTCTCTCTCAACTATAAAACCATCTTCTGACATTTAACTTATCTAGAACAATTTATCATTGCTGTTGAAATTCCTTGAGAATTATAAATCTTATACGCCGCAGATAATAAAAATAGAGTTGGTCTTTCATTAGACCTCTTGCATAACCTGTTCCAAACTGTGATTTGATTGTCACTAAAACATAAAAACACTCACGTGGATCATTGTTTGGTGACGTTTTGCAAAAATCTACTCTATAAGAATTTCTACCTCAGAATGAGGTTATGCAAGAGGTCTATTGTGTATAGTATATATAAATTAGATTTTAAAAGAGACTAGGAAGTCCGCGCGCAAAAAGTCTCAGAAGCTGCAAAAATGATGTTTAGAGTGTCAAAATAGTGGTTTAAATCCGTAAGAAAATGTTTTAAAAGACCCAAAAACCTTATGGATTTTGTTAAATAAATAGTATTTGCTAGGTACAGGACAAATTATATATCCGAAAATTAGTGCTGGGGCCTTCGGCTTTAGGCTCATTTTTGTACATTTAATTTTCAGCAAAACAACTTTTGGCGGATAGACTACATAAGTTAACATAAAAATTGCAGTGCTTTACTCAAGCAGAAAGATTTAAGATATTTTTTCTGTGTTGAGATTTAGGAATTTTCATTGATTCCCTGTATTTGGTAACAGTACGCCTAGAGATTTTGATGCCTTGTGATTGTAGTGCCGTACATATCTTTGCATCTGACACTGCTGCTCTTTGGTCTTCAGAGTCAAGAAATTCATAATAACTTTTGAAATTTTCGGGAGATCTGGCGACACATCTGAGTTAGTTTTTTTTTTTTTATTTCTAAATGCGATGTATTCTCCGTTGAATTAATCGATAGATTATCATAATTCGGTTCAGAACTATTGTTTAACTTTGAAAAGTTATGGATATTATTTTTGTGCAAATAAGACTTAAAGAGATGATATACTCTATTACGGTTTCTTTGATTGTTTTTTAATCCTAGATAAGCACAAATGCTACTATAAACTTGTGAATGTTTATTTCTTGGTGAATCTAAACTTTTTGTTATGTTACACTTTTTTATTGCAAGTAGTAGCGTGGTACTTGAAAGTCTTAAAGGACGCTTCATGTTGTGACCTTATGAAATACACAATAAAAATTAAATTTTTTTTATTGTCAAGTTATATTCTATTGAATTAACAACAACAACAAACAAAAAACATAAAATGTCAAAATTTCAAGAAATATTACGTAAAAAAGGTTAAAAAATAAAATATTGTTAAAAATAAAATAACAAATTATTTAACAACTTAACAAAATAAACGAAAACTAGACACTAAATTAAAAAAAAATATCTTAACTAGTACAAAAAATAAAATAATCTTAAAGTAACAAATTGTTACTTAAAGTAAATAATCTTAAAGTAACGAAAAATTAAGCATATATTATTTAAAAAAATTAAATATTGCTATAGTTAGATCGATTTAACGAAAGTGAATGTAACGATTTATATTTTATATAAGAAAATTAACGAGAAATAACCAAAATGAATTACTTAAAATTACAATAAAATAGAAAAAATGAAATCAAGACAAGTTAATTACAAACATTAATTAATTATAATAACAGAAAACATTAAACAATGACAAAATGGTCTAGAGAGCGATTAGCAATGATCAGATTTTACGATAACGTACATAATAGCGATGTAGAATAGATTTTTGTTTGTACTTTCACGTTTAATTTTGGACAGCGTGATATAATTTCGATTAGCGCCATCTACAAAAATTTTGTCAAAATATAATCTAAACTAGTATCGGAATAGTTTATTGTGTAACATTAAAAATAGTTTATTCTAAAATCATTACTATAAAGGTTTGTGTAATGTGAAATAATAGAATAACCGTATTAGGAATAAAAATACCAATCGAATTGAGAACCTCCTCCCTAAATACATATGTACATTGATGTACAAAATCCATATGAAATATAATCAAATCAATAAATATATATTATAATAATTTTACTATCTTAGTTTCATTAATTTAGTGGAGATGGCGCTAAATCAAAAAGTTTACTAATTTCTACTGATAAGGTATGCTAATCCCTATGATTTTACAGTTTTTTAACTCTTATTAGACTCTTATTAGAAAAAAATGAGATGTAATAATCATTTTTACTATTTGTAATAATTGCTTAGACTGCTATCATTTTTGTTCGAATAAGGGATGAAAGCCCTATTTTGACCCCTGTGATTTTACCCTTTTTAAAATCATTTTTAGCCAACTTCAAAAAGGAGGAAATTTTCAATTGGATTTGTATTTTTTTATGAATGTATACCTACCATCTTTTCTTTGATTCTTCTTTTGTTTGATGCGGAATAGTTGCCATGTGATCTCATAAAATTGTAACATAGTTTGGCCCAGTAGTTTTTATTTTAGGAACATTTTTTCCGTTTCGTTCCGTACCAACATCTTAGCGACTAAACTAACAGCGATATAAGTCTCCAAACTGTTGGTTAGCCACGAACAACAAGGCGTGCGTGCTTGTTATCACCGTAAGGTGGTCGCCTTTTCTTCTTAAACTTATGGAAAGGCATAGGTAATTTCCACTTCAATAAAATAGTTCTTATTTAATAGTTCTTACAGCAGATTTTTCGTGGTGAGATTAATAAATATATTTTCTTCGGTGGTATGTCCTAGACATGTCAACATTGAGTAGTCTGCGCTATATCCAATTTATCAGCCACTTACAGCATACATTTCGTGTTTAAAAAACTTAAACATGAGTGTGTATTATGGTAGAATGTTTTTATCATACTTTATAAAGTATGAATAACTTTTTAATTTTTTTTAAATTTTGTATTAATGGTTATTATGAAATTAAATAAAGTATTATTTTTCTATAACATCTCTTCCAAGGCAAAGCGAGGCGGGTCGCACCCCCCACTTCCGGAACGCTACGAAATCATCAACAAGGCAAAGGGACCAACTCTGCGCGTTGCAGGAGTGCTAACTGTTCCTTGCACGGCAATGAAACTTGAGGTAGCTCTATCCTTCGTCCCTATAGCAGGAGAGTAGAACACCCCGGATGGATTAAGCAGGTCGGGCTGCCTCCTTCCTAAGCAGTGTTTGGGCTGTCTCCTTCAGAGGCAGTCACACCAACCCCGCATAACATTCCCAAGTCCCCGCTTGGGGAAGTATCTGTATGCAGATTCCTCCGGGTCAACTAAAAAAAAAAAGCCCTATCCCGTGGGCAACCCTTAGAATCTCTACACATTCACATCTGACGGTTCTACTACTAATATTGTATACTGGTAAGCTTTTTAGAATAATCTGTAGCGAGATAAGTTGTAAGTGGTGTAATAAGATTCATATAAGAATGACTAATTTAGTAATTAAGATAATTTTTTTTTGTTTAAATTACTGATGTATGTGAATATTTAGCAAATAATTGGCTACTGATAACTTCGACCTGCCGATTGGTTCCGAGGGTTCACGCTTTATGTTTGCTTACTTTAATATATCAGATTATGTGATGATAGATAATTAGATAATATACATGGATAATTTAGCCAATAATTTAGCTAGATAACTCATTTCTTCACTTAACGGATGTAAGTGCTATTTCAATCCCTACGGATTTACCCTCATTTAATTCGTTTTTACATATTCTTTCAGTGATTAAAAGCTCAAGGTGTAATCTTAACTTTTACTATGTGAAAATATTAAAAAACTCCAAAAATTTTAGTCAGCTAACTTTTATCTTCACGTAAGGGATGGAAGTCCCGTTTCAATCTCTATGAATGTACCTTTATTTAGTTCGTTTTTACATATTCTTTCAGCGATCAAAAGCTCAAGGCGTAATCTTAACTTTTATTATATGAAAACATTCGTTTTCCATAAAACATGAAAAGATTTAGCCAGATAACTAATTTCTTCACTTAAGGGATGGATGTCCCGTTTCAATCCCTATGAATTTAACCTCATTTAATTCGTTTTTACATATTCTTTCAGTGATAAAAAGCTCAAGGTATAATCTTAACTTTTACTATGTGAAAATATTAAAAAACTTCAAAAAATTTTAGTCAGCTAACATTTATCTTCACGTAAGGGATGGAAGTCCCGTTTCAATCTCTATGAATGTACCTTTATTTAGTTCGTTTTTACATATTCTTTCAATGTTAAAAAGCTCAAGGCGTAATCTTAACTTTTACTGTGTGAAAACATTCACTTTCCATAAAACATGAAAAAATTTAATCAAATAATATATTTATTGCATAAGGGATAGAAGTCCCGTTTCAATCTCTATGAATGTACCCTTGTTTAATTCGTTTTTACAAATTCTTTCAATGTTAAAAAGCTCAAGGCGTAATCTTAACTTTTACTGTGTGAAAATATATAAAAACTCCAAAAATTTTTGTCAGCTAACTTTTATCTTCACGTAAGGGATGGAAGTCCCGTTTCAATCTCTATAAATGTACCCTTTTTCAGTTCGTTTTTAAATATTCTTTCAGAGATAAAAAGCTCAAGGCGTAATCTTAACTTTTACTGTGTGAAAATATATAAAAACTCCAAAAATTTTAGTCAGCTAACTTTTATCTTCACGAAAGGGATGGAAGTCCCGTTTCAATCTCTATAAATGTACCCTTTTTCAGTTTGTTTTTAAATATTCTTTCAGAGATAAAAAGCTCAATGTGTAATCTTTAATTTTACTATGTAAAAATATTTAAAAACTCCAAAAAATTTTAGTCAGCTATGTTAGAAGTCCCATTTCAATCTCTATAATTGTACCCTTATTTTACATATCCTTTCAGTGATATAAAGTTCAAGGTGAAATCTTTACTTTTACTATGTGAAAATATTAATAAACTTCAAAAAATTTTAGTCAGCTAACTTTTATCTTCACGAAAGGGATGGAAGTCCCGTTTCAATCTCTATAAATGTACCCTTTTTCAGTTCGATTTTAAATATTCTTTCAGAGATAAAAAGCTCAATGTGTAATCTTTAATTTTACTATGTAAAAATATTTAAAAACTCCAAAAAATTTTACTCAGCTATGTTAGAAGTCCCATTTCAATCTCTATAATTGTACCCTTATTTTACATATCCTTTCAGTGATATAAAGTTCAAGGTGAAATCTTTACTTTTACTATGTGAAAATATTAATAAACTTCAAAAAATTTTAGTCAGCTAACTTTTATCTTCACGTAAGGGATGGAAGTCCCGTTTCAATCTCTATGATTGTACCTTTATTTAGTTCGTTTTTACATATTCTTTCAGTGATAAAAAGCTCAAGGTGTAATCTTAACTTTTACTGTGTGAAAACATTCACTTTCTACTAAATCTTTCATTAAATACATTATTATAACTTAATTGTGTGATGGTTATATGGCAGTATGTCCTTGTTGTGTTCCAGCTGCAACTGCAGCAGCAGTTACTTATGGTGTTTTAACAATGTTCGGGATAACATTTGATAAAAAATGGATTATTTACTCAGCACCTGTGATATCTTTCTCTGTCTTTGCAGGGTATAGTATTTACAAGGTTAGCAAAAATGACGATAGTGAGAAAAGTTGCTGTACAATGCAAAAGAATGTAGAAGAAAACTTGTTGTATAGTACAAATTTAATTAACAATAATACAGATGTTTGCTATACCACAGATCATTATCCTGTAGATGAAGAAAGTCATATTGTAGATAATTCTCTCTCAACTATAAAACCATCTTCTGACATTTAAAAAATTCCTTGAGAATTATAAATCTTATACGCCGCAGATAATAAAAATAGAGTTGGTCTTTCATTAGACCTCTTGCATAACCTGTTCCAAACTGTGATTTGATTGTCACTAAAACATAAAGACACTCACGTGGATCATTGTTTGGTGACGTTTTGCAAAAATCTACTCTATAAGAATTTCTACCTCAGAATGAGGTTATGCAAGAGGTCTATTGTGTATAGTATATATAAATTAGATTTTAAAAGAGACTAGGAAGTTCGCACGCAAAAAGTCTCAGAAGCTGCAAAAATGATGTTTAGAGTGTCAAAATAGTGGTTTAAATCCGTAAGAAAATGTTATAAAAGACCCAAAAACCTTATGGATTTTGTTAAATAAATAGTATTTGCTAGGTACAGGACAAATTATATGTCAGAGAAAGGAGGAGAGGGAAAGGGAGTCAGAAAATATTTTATACTGAACGTTCCAAATTCCGTGCGTATAGTTTTATTCGATATTCTGCTGATAGTAGACTCGTGACACTCTAAACGTTCAGCCAAGCTCTTAAGTGTCATAGGCTTTATATATACTGGACCTTCAAGAAAGAACGCGTATTGCTCTTCTAATATAGCATTTGTCACTTTAATTAATGCTTTATTACAATTTGATACTGCGAGTAGTATAGCATTTGTGCGTTGTATATTGTTCTTACAATATTCTTTTTCTGTTTCGGAGAGGTCTTGTTGTTTTATAATATTTATATATTCTCTATTTATTTCTATAGATGGAAGAGATTTGTCATTAAACACCGCATGCCAATGCACTGCGTTTTCATTTTGCCCTTGGAAAAGCAGATTTATTTGTCCTTGTAGATGTTGTTGTAATGTAACTTCTTCTGTTTGGCTGAGAATTAACTTTTCTTGACTATTTAACTTTTCTTCAGGACCTTCGTTTATTTCATTATTTGTGTTTTCCAAATCTATAAACGGATTTAACTCTGCCTCTTGCACGAGATAATCAGATAATTCATGGGAATGCATCTGTAATATTTCAAGCGATATACGCATCTCTTTTGTAATTTGCAGAGAATGCGTTTGCACATTAGTAATTTTCTGACTTACTGCATTTCTTGCCAACATACAAATCTTACAAATGGATTGTTTAGTAGTTCGCGGCCGCAAAGATGAAGTGATAGCTAAAGTAGTATAAAATAGGTGTAATAAATTTTTATTTTATTTCAGGCAAGAGACTGATTTAAAATTTATCAAAAATATAAAGACCCGCATGCCAGTTTTATACTGCTTTAACTGTAGACCTTACTTCATGCTAAATTTCAAGACGCTAGTTCATTGACCTTACTGAGTGACCATATTAACGGTCATATCTTTTCAATGCGTGGATTAAGAATTTTGATTTTTTGCCAGCCGCACCGCAAGGACCGCAAGCCTAAGTAATTGATATTAATTTCAACTCGATACTTCCCCGCTATCCAAAGAAAAAGAGTCTTGACAGACAGACAGACGGACGGTACGGAGCTCTAAAAATATAATTTATTAAAATAATGTAAGAGTATCTTGATTAGAATAGACTTACTCATACTCGACAATTAAGCTTTATTGACAAAGAGACGACGGATTTGTCGGGAATACACAAACGAATTCAGTGATATAATTTACCCCATATATGCTGTGCAAGAATATGTTTATGAAGATCGATTTTCATTTAAATAACTTCTTTAACGCAAACATGTGTTATCCATTATTGCAAAAAAAACAAGTCTTTTTATTTCTAATTATCTACACATAGGTCACACCTACCTTCTTTATTTCTTAGTTTATCATTTACATTTATCTTGTCTAATTTTTCCCGTGGGGATAAATAACAGTGCATATGTATTTTTCTGTCGCACGTATTACATTTTAAAGTTTCTCGAGGTTTAACCTTATGTCCACAGAAAATACATACGTTATGCACGTTACTACTATTCTCTAAAAGTATAGTTTTTAAATATTCGCGATATTTATTGTAATTTTTCTTTATGGGTCGAGGTCTATTTTGAACAATACAGCGGAATATGTCTGTAATGATTGGACCACAATTGTATCCGTCTCTTTGTTTATAGTGCGGAATCGTCAAGTATGAGTCGAATCTAGTAGATATACATTTCAATTTTAATAAGTTATTAATTTTTTTTATAAAATTATCACTGTATAGGTGTTCATTGTGCATAGGGTCAACTATATACATTGTTTTCGATTTAATCGATAATATAACCATCGTATAGTGCTGTTGGAGGCAAATTGGGAAAACAGTGTCCTTATCTGTATCAATTTTTATTTTGTCTACCAAAGCAGTCGTTTGGGAGATATCATAATTACCGAATATATATTCGCTCTTCTCCACAGTCACTAAATGGAATTTATCCTGATTAAATATATGCAGTAAATGGTCGATAACAAAACTCACAACATAAGTTTCTGCGTTTAATGATAAAAAGTCATCGATTGTTAAGCTTGTCATATTGGTATGTTTTATATCTTCTATATTATTTACTACATATCCGCGTCCAATTTCTTTATAATATGATATATTTTTAATAAGCCCATTATTGAATTTCTCTAAGCCTCGCAAAGTCTTGCATTTAGGAACAAAAATCTCAATTTCTTCATTGGCATTACAGTTTTTGCAGTAAAAATCTCCTAGGAATTCCTCCTTATTACTTATGAACTCTTTTGCACAATTTTCGTGGACCCATAAATCACACCCATCACACTTCACCCAATTAGTGTGAGGAGATATGTTACTAGATCCTCGGCCACAGTATAAACAACTGATGATGTCTGTATCCTCTTGTAAATTTTGTTTTGAGTCACATATTTTTTTCAAAAACCGTCCTTCAAAGTGGCTAAATGATTTTTTTCTTTTCTTGGACCACATTTCTTGGTCGTCTGTGATATCATTTTTTTTTTTCGACTATCCGAATTTCTTTCTTGTTGGCATAATCTGTTTTTATTCAAATCTTGCTGGTGCTCCATTGATAACCCTAAAATTTCCGCTCTATGTAATCTTAAAAATTGTGTGCACCGTATATTCACTCTTCCTTGCAAGGTGTGCAATTTAAGTTGACCAAAATAATTTTCTATAGGTGCATTACTGACTCTTTGTTCTTTTAGCAAATTGGTCCACATTGGCAAATATGGTATATATTTTTTTAAAATTTTATCCAGAAGATCAGGATCGTAATAGACATTCTTTTTCTTACCGGCTTCTGTGCAAAATTCCATATTTTGTAACATGTTTTGAAAACATTTGAAAAAATAATTATTCTTATAGTTACATTCCAAATTTAATGTCAAATCTTTTGTTTCGGTTTTTGCCACTGATTTAATTAATTTTGCTAAATCTTCTCGTTCTGTGCATATTTCTATACTTGCAATACTTTGTTGAGCACTTATTACGGAATATGTAACTCTTTCAGACTTTAACAAAATAAAAATGTTTTCCATATACCGTAACAGACTGCCAAAGTCTGTTATCATAAAAAATTGTGCTAATATTTCTTTCATATTTGCTTTATTTTCTATTGCAGCGTTATCAATATCTTTACACATGCATTTCATTAGATGCGCTACGCAAATATACATTGGAATATATTTGAATTTATTTTCAGCACTTTTTTGTTTATTTTTAAGATATTCAAAACAGTAGTTTAGGTATTCTAATAAAGTTAATTGATTAAAAGCAAGTGTAACAGCATTAATAAGTGCAAAACTAAAGTCAGTGACGACTCCAGTAAAGGCAGGCCAGCATCTTTTTACAACGCATAATACCCTGAAGTCATTTAGCATTTTAAAGATGCTATTTGAGTCATGAACTGCTGAAATCATACTGAAGACTGGGAAAAGTCTTCCAGATGATTTAAGCTGAATGACTGCAGTATACAGTAAAACTCTTTTTGTCGTCTCACATTGGTTTTTTATATTTCGTACGACACTGCCTGTAGCATCAAAATACAACATTGTTGGGCCTTCTTGTTTTAAACTATTAATTTGCTCGACACTATAAACTTTTACATTAAATGGAAACGATACTTCTTTAATAAAGTCCTTGTGATCCTCTTGGTAAGCAATTAAATCCAGAAGATCATTTTTATCTCTATTGTTTGCTGATAAACTTTCCGATCTAATTTTCCTAAGAGTTGCATCAGACTTTACATTTTTTAGGTTAAGAGTTTTTTCTAATGCGGTAACATTTATCTTTAGTAGCTCTTCTCTTTTATAATTAATCGCTTTTTGAGTTAAAAGATGTTTCTTAACCATTAGTCTTTGTACTCCCCTAACTTGCATTGTTATTTTTTCGTTATGGCAATAATTTATATCTCGGCTGAACAGTGTTAAGTTTTTTTCGCCGTCAAGATAAATTTTAAATACCTTACAACTCTTATGGTTACATTTGGCTTTCAAAAAAATTTTTTTATTTTTCAAATATTTCACGTACTTGAAAAGAATTTGGCAAGTATTGTTAATATATTTTTCTATTATTTTTCTTAAAATAAATGGGTAAATATCAGTTTTGAGCTTGTTGCCGACGAATATTTCTTTCCATATTTGGTTATCAATTATTGTGGAACCTTCTTTCACACTAAATATTAAATTATCAGTTAACGAATCTACATTTTGTGTTCCAATCGGAAGCAATATTCCCGGCGAATCAGCATTAGAGAGATTCATAATAACTTTTGAAATTTTCGGGAGATCTGGCGACACATCTGAGTTAGTTTTTTTTTTTTTATTTCTAAATGCGATGTATTCTCCGTTGAATTAATCGATAGATTATCATAATTCGGTTCAGAACTATTGTTTAACTTTGAAAAGTTATGGATATTATTTTTGTGCAAATAAGACTTAAAGAGATGATATACTCTATTACGGTTTCTTTGATTGTTTTTTAATCCTAGATAAGCACAAATGCTACTATAAACTTGTGAATGTTTATTTCTTGGTGAATCTAAACTTTTTGTTATGTTACACTTTTTTATTGCAAGTAGTAGCGTGGTACTTGAAAGTCTTAAAGGACGCTTCATGTTGTGACCTTATGAAATACACAATAAAAATTAAATTTTTTTTATTGTCAAGTTATATTCTATTGAATTAACAACAACAACAAACAAAAAACATAAAATGTTAAAATTTCAAGAAATATTACGTAAAAAAGGTTAAAAAATAAAATATTGTTAAAAATAAAATAACAAATTATTTAACAACTTAACAAAATAAACGAAAACTAGACACTAAATTAAAAAAAAATATCTTAACTAGTACAAAAAATAAAATAATCTTAAAGTAACAAATTGTTACTTAAAGTAAATAATCTTAAAGTAACGAAAAATTAAGCATATATTATTTAAAAAAATTAAATATTGCTATAGTTAGATCGATTTAACGAAAGTGAATGTAACGATTTATATTTTATATAAGAAAATTAACGAGAAATAACCAAAATGAATTACTTAAAATTACAATAAAATAGAAAAAATGAAATCAAGACAAGTTAATTACAAACATTAATTAATTATAATAACAGAAAACATTAAACAATGACAAAATGGTCTAGAGAGCGATTAGCAATGATCAGATTTTACGATAACGTACATAATAGCGATGTAGAATAGATTTTTGTTTGTACTTTCACGTTTAATTTTGGACAGCGTGATATAATTTCGATTAGCGCCATCTACAAAAATTTTGTCAAAATATAATCTAAACTAGTATCGGAATAGTTTATTGTGTAACATTAAAAATAGTTTATTCTAAAATCATTACTATAAAGGTTTGTGTAATGTGAAATAATAGAATAACCGTATTAGGAATAAAAATACCAATCGAATTGAGAACCTCCTCCCTAAATACATATGTACATTGATGTACAAAATCCATATGAAATATAATCAAATCAATAAATATATATTATAATAATTTTACTATCTTAGTTTCATTAATTTAGTGGAGATGGCGCTAAATCAAAAAGTTTACTAATTTCTACTGATAAGGTATGCTAATCCCTATGATTTTACAGTTTTTTAACTCTTATTAGACTCTTATTAGAAAAAAATGAGATGTAATAATCATTTTTACTATTTGTAATAATTGCTTAGACTGCTATCATTTTTGTTCGAATAAGGGATGAAAGCCCTATTTTGACCCCTGTGATTTTACCCTTTTTAAAATCATTTTTAGCCAACTTCAAAAAGGAGGAAATTTTCAATTGGATTTGTATTTTTTTATGAATGTATACCTACCATCTTTTCTTTGATTCTTCTTTTGTTTGATGCGGAATAGTTGCCATGTGATCTCATAAAATTGTAACATAGTTTGGCCCAGTAGTTTTTATTTTAGGAACATTTTTTCCGTTTCGTTCCGTACCAACATCTTAGCGACTAAACTAACAGCGATATAAGTCTCCAAACTGTTGGTTAGCCACGAACAACAAGGCGTGCGTGCTTGTTATCACCGTAAGGTGGTCGCCTTTTCTTCTTAAACTTATGGAAAGGCATAGGTAATTTCCACTTCAATAAAATAGTTCTTATTTAATAGTTCTTACAGCAGATTTTTCGTGGTGAGATTAATAAATATATTTTCTTCGGTGGTATGTCCTAGACATGTCAACATTGAGTAGTCTGCGCTATATCCAATTTATCAGCCACTTACAGCATACATTTCGTGTTTAAAAAACTTAAACATGAGTGTGTATTATGGTAGAATGTTTTTATCATACTTTATAAAGTATGAATAACTTTTTAATTTTTTTTAAATTTTGTATTAATGGTTATTATGAAATTAAATAAAGTATTATTTTTCTATAACATCTCTTCCAAGGCAAAGCGAGGCGGGTCGCACCCCCCACTTCCGGAACGCTACGAAATCATCAACAAGGCAAAGGGACCAACTCTGCGCGTTGCAGGAGTGCTAACTGTTCCTTGCACGGCAATGAAACTTGAGGTAGCTCTATCCTTCGTCCCTATAGCAGGAGAGTAGAACACCCCGGATGGATTAAGCAGGTCGGGCTGCCTCCTTCCTAAGCAGTGTTTGGGCTGTCTCCTTCAGAGGCAGTCACACCAACCCCGCATAACATTCCCAAGTCCCCGCTTGGGGAAGTATCTGTATGCAGATTCCTCCGGGTCAACTAAAAAAAAAAAGCCCTATCCCGTGGGCAACCCTTAGAATCTCTACACATTCACATCTGACGGTTCTACTACTAATATTGTATACTGGTAAGCTTTTTAGAATAATCTGTAGCGAGATAAGTTGTAAGTGGTGTAATAAGATTCATATAAGAATGACTAATTTAGTAATTAAGATAATTTTTTTTTGTTTAAATTACTGATGTATGTGAATATTTAGCAAATAATTGGCTACTGATAACTTCGACCTGCCGATTGGTTCCGAGGGTTCACGCTTTATGTTTGCTTACTTTAATATATCAGATTATGTGATGATAGATAATTAGATAATATACATGGATAATTTAGCCAATAATTTAGCTAGATAACTCATTTCTTCACTTAACGGATGTAAGTGCTATTTCAATCCCTACGGATTTACCCTCATTTAATTCGTTTTTACATATTCTTTCAGTGATTAAAAGCTCAAGGTGTAATCTTAACTTTTACTATGTGAAAATATTAAAAAACTCCAAAAATTTTAGTCAGCTAACTTTTATCTTCACGTAAGGGATGGAAGTCCCGTTTCAATCTCTATGAATGTACCTTTATTTAGTTCGTTTTTACATATTCTTTCAGCGATCAAAAGCTCAAGGCGTAATCTTAACTTTTATTATATGAAAACATTCGTTTTCCATAAAACATGAAAAGATTTAGCCAGATAACTAATTTCTTCACTTAAGGGATGGATGTCCCGTTTCAATCCCTATGAATTTAACCTCATTTAATTCGTTTTTACATATTCTTTCAGTGATAAAAAGCTCAAGGTATAATCTTAACTTTTACTATGTGAAAATATTAAAAAACTTCAAAAAATTTTAGTCAGCTAACATTTATCTTCACGTAAGGGATGGAAGTCCCGTTTCAATCTCTATGAATGTACCTTTATTTAGTTCGTTTTTACATATTCTTTCAATGTTAAAAAGCTCAAGGCGTAATCTTAACTTTTACTGTGTGAAAACATTCACTTTCCATAAAACATGAAAAAATTTAATCAAATAATATATTTATTGCATAAGGGATAGAAGTCCCGTTTCAATCTCTATGAATGTACCCTTGTTTAATTCGTTTTTACAAATTCTTTCAATGTTAAAAAGCTCAAGGCGTAATCTTAACTTTTACTGTGTGAAAATATATAAAAACTCCAAAAATTTTTGTCAGCTAACTTTTATCTTCACGTAAGGGATGGAAGTCCCGTTTCAATCTCTATAAATGTACCCTTTTTCAGTTCGTTTTTAAATATTCTTTCAGAGATAAAAAGCTCAAGGCGTAATCTTAACTTTTACTGTGTGAAAATATATAAAAACTCCAAAAATTTTAGTCAGCTAACTTTTATCTTCACGAAAGGGATGGAAGTCCCGTTTCAATCTCTATAAATGTACCCTTTTTCAGTTTGTTTTTAAATATTCTTTCAGAGATAAAAAGCTCAATGTGTAATCTTTAATTTTACTATGTAAAAATATTTAAAAACTCCAAAAAATTTTAGTCAGCTATGTTAGAAGTCCCATTTCAATCTCTATAATTGTACCCTTATTTTACATATCCTTTCAGTGATATAAAGTTCAAGGTGAAATCTTTACTTTTACTATGTGAAAATATTAATAAACTTCAAAAAATTTTAGTCAGCTAACTTTTATCTTCACGAAAGGGATGGAAGTCCCGTTTCAATCTCTATAAATGTACCCTTTTTCAGTTCGTTTTTAAATATTCTTTCAGAGATAAAAAGCTCAATGTGTAATCTTTAATTTTACTATGTAAAAATATTTAAAAACTCCAAAAAATTTTACTCAGCTATGTTAGAAGTCCCATTTCAATCTCTATAATTGTACCCTTATTTTACATATCCTTTCAGTGATATAAAGTTCAAGGTGAAATCTTTACTTTTACTATGTGAAAATATTAATAAACTTCAAAAAATTTTAGTCAGCTAACTTTTATCTTCACGTAAGGGATGGAAGTCCCGTTTCAATCTCTATGATTGTACCTTTATTTAGTTCGTTTTTACATATTCTTTCAGTGATAAAAAGCTCAAGGTGTAATCTTAACTTTTACTGTGTGAAAACATTCACTTTCTACTAAATCTTTCATTAAATACATTATTATAACTTAATTGTGTGATGGTTATATGGCAGTATGTCCTTGTTGTGTTCCAGCTGCAACTGCAGCAGCAGTTACTTATGGTGTTTTAACAATGTTCGGGATAACATTTGATAAAAAATGGATTATTTACTCAGCACCTGTGATATCTTTCTCTGTCTTTGCAGGGTATAGTATTTACAAGGTTAGCAAAAATGACGATAGTGAGAAAAGTTGCTGTACAATGCAAAAGAATGTAGAAGAAAACTTGTTGTATAGTACAAATTTAATTAACAATAATACAGATGTTTGCTATACCACAGATCATTATCCTGTAGATGAAGAAAGTCATATTGTAGATAATTCTCTCTCAACTATAAAACCATCTTCTGACATTTAAAAAATTCCTTGAGAATTATAAATCTTATACGCCGCAGATAATAAAAATAGAGTTGGTCTTTCATTAGACCTCTTGCATAACCTGTTCCAAACTGTGATTTGATTGTCACTAAAACATAAAGACACTCACGTGGATCATTGTTTGGTGACGTTTTGCAAAAATCTACTCTATAAGAATTTCTACCTCAGAATGAGGTTATGCAAGAGGTCTATTGTGTATAGTATATATAAATTAGATTTTAAAAGAGACTAGGAAGTTCGCACGCAAAAAGTCTCAGAAGCTGCAAAAATGATGTTTAGAGTGTCAAAATAGTGGTTTAAATCCGTAAGAAAATGTTATAAAAGACCCAAAAACCTTATGGATTTTGTTAAATAAATAGTATTTGCTAGGTACAGGACAAATTATATGTCAGAGAAAGGAGGAGAGGGAAAGGGAGTCAGAAAATATTTTATACTGAACGTTCCAAATTCCGTGCGTATAGTTTTATTCGATATTCTGCTGATAGTAGACTCGTGACACTCTAAACGTTCAGCCAAGCTCTTAAGTGTCATAGGCTTTATATATACTGGACCTTCAAGAAAGAACGCGTATTGCTCTTCTAATATAGCATTTGTCACTTTAATTAATGCTTTATTACAATTTGATACTGCGAGTAGTATAGCATTTGTGCGTTGTATATTGTTCTTACAATATTCTTTTTCTGTTTCGGAGAGGTCTTGTTGTTTTATAATATTTATATATTCTCTATTTATTTCTATAGATGGAAGAGATTTGTCATTAAACACCGCATGCCAATGCACTGCGTTTTCATTTTGCCCTTGGAAAAGCAGATTTATTTGTCCTTGTAGATGTTGTTGTAATGTAACTTCTTCTGTTTGGCTGAGAATTAACTTTTCTTGACTATTTAACTTTTCTTCAGGACCTTCGTTTATTTCATTATTTGTGTTTTCCAAATCTATAAACGGATTTAACTCTGCCTCTTGCACGAGATAATCAGATAATTCATGGGAATGCATCTGTAATATTTCAAGCGATATACGCATCTCTTTTGTAATTTGCAGAGAATGCGTTTGCACATTAGTAATTTTCTGACTTACTGCATTTCTTGCCAACATACAAATCTTACAAATGGATTGTTTAGTAGTTCGCGGCCGCAAAGATGAAGTGATAGCTAAAGTAGTATAAAATAGGTGTAATAAATTTTTATTTTATTTCAGGCAAGAGACTGATTTAAAATTTATCAAAAATATAAAGACCCGCATGCCAGTTTTATACTGCTTTAACTGTAGACCTTACTTCATGCTAAATTTCAAGACGCTAGTTCATTGACCTTACTGAGTGACCATATTAACGGTCATATCTTTTCAATGCGTGGATTAAGAATTTTGATTTTTTGCCAGCCGCACCGCAAGGACCGCAAGCCTAAGTAATTGATATTAATTTCAACTCGATACTTCCCCGCTATCCAAAGAAAAAGAGTCTTGACAGACAGACAGACGGACGGTACGGAGCTCTAAAAATATAATTTATTAAAATAATGTAAGAGTATCTTGATTAGAATAGACTTACTCATACTCGACAATTAAGCTTTATTGACAAAGAGACGACGGATTTGTCGGGAATACACAAACGAATTCAGTGATATAATTTACCCCATATATGCTGTGCAAGAATATGTTTATGAAGATCGATTTTCATTTAAATAACTTCTTTAACGCAAACATGTGTTATCCATTATTGCAAAAAAAACAAGTCTTTTTATTTCTAATTATCTACACATAGGTCACACCTACCTTCTTTATTTCTTAGTTTATCATTTACATTTATCTTGTCTAATTTTTCCCGTGGGGATAAATAACAGTGCATATGTATTTTTCTGTCGCACGTATTACATTTTAAAGTTTCTCGAGGTTTAACCTTATGTCCACAGAAAATACATACGTTATGCACGTTACTACTATTCTCTAAAAGTATAGTTTTTAAATATTCGCGATATTTATTGTAATTTTTCTTTATGGGTCGAGGTCTATTTTGAACAATACAGCGGAATATGTCTGTAATGATTGGACCACAATTGTATCCGTCTCTTTGTTTATAGTGCGGAATCGTCAAGTATGAGTCGAATCTAGTAGATATACATTTCAATTTTAATAAGTTATTAATTTTTTTTATAAAATTATCACTGTATAGGTGTTCATTGTGCATAGGGTCAACTATATACATTGTTTTCGATTTAATCGATAATATAACCATCGTATAGTGCTGTTGGAGGCAAATTGGGAAAACAGTGTCCTTATCTGTAACAATTTTTATTTTGTCTACCAAAGCAGTCGTTTGGGAGATATCATAATTACCGAATATATATTCGCTCTTCTCCACAGTCACTAAATGGAATTTATCCTGATTAAATATATGCAGTAAATGGTCGATAACAAAACTCACAACATAAGTTTCTGCGTTTAATGATAAAAAGTCATCGATTGTTAAGCTTGTCATATTGGTATGTTTTATATCTTCTATATTATTTACTACATATCCGCGTCCAATTTCTTTATAATATGATATATTTTTAATAAGCCCATTATTGAATTTCTCTAAGCCTCGCAAAGTCTTGCATTTAGGAACAAAAATCTCAATTTCTTCATTGGCATTACAGTTTTTGCAGTAAAAATCTCCTAGGAATTCCTCCTTATTACTTATGAACTCTTTTGCACAATTTTCGTGGACCCATAAATCACACCCATCACACTTCACCCAATTAGTGTGAGGAGATATGTTACTAGATCCTCGGCCACAGTATAAACAACTGATGATGTCTGTATCCTCTTGTAAATTTTGTTTTGAGTCACATATTTTTTTCAAAAACCGTCCTTCAAAGTGGCTAAATGATTTTTTTCTTTTCTTGGACCACATTTCTTGGTCGTCTGTGATATCATTTTTTTTTTTCGACTATCCGAATTTCTTTCTTGTTGGCATAATCTGTTTTTATTCAAATCTTGCTGGTGCTCCATTGATAACCCTAAAATTTCCGCTCTATGTAATCTTAAAAATTGTGTGCACCGTATATTCACTCTTCCTTGCAAGGTGTGCAATTTAAGTTGACCAAAATAATTTTCTATAGGTGCATTACTGACTCTTTGTTCTTTTAGCAAATTGGTCCACATTGGCAAATATGGTATATATTTTTTTAAAATTTTATCCAGAAGATCAGGATCGTAATAGACATTCTTTTTCTTACCGGCTTCTGTGCAAAATTCCATATTTTGTAACATGTTTTGAAAACATTTGAAAAAATAATT
Organism: Limenitis camilla; assembly: GCA_905147385.1. Classification (NCBI taxonomy): domain Eukaryota; kingdom Metazoa; phylum Arthropoda; class Insecta; order Lepidoptera; family Nymphalidae; genus Limenitis; species Limenitis camilla. The sequence goes on from CAJHVI010000039.1 coordinate 86,486, forward strand.
ATTCTTATAGTTACATTCCAAATTTAATGTCAAATCTTTTGTTTCGGTTTTTGCCACTGATTTAATTAATTTTGCTAAATCTTCTCGTTCTGTGCATATTTCTTTACTTGCAATACTTTGTTGAGCACTTATTACGGAATATGTAACTCTTTCAGACTTTAACAAAATAAAAATGTTTTCCATATACCGTAACAGACTGCCAAAGTCTGTTATCATAAAAAATTGTGCTAATATTTCTTTCATATTTGCTTTATTTTCTATTGCAGCGTTATCAATATCTTTACACATGCATTTCATTAGATGCGCTACGCAAATATACATTGGAATATATTTGAATTTATTTTCAGCACTTTTTTGTTTATTTTTAAGATATTCAAAACAGTAGTTTAGGTATTCTAATAAAGTTAATTGATTAAAAGCAAGTGTAACAGCATTAATAAGTGCAAAACTAAAGTCAGTGACGACTCCAGTAAAGGCAGGCCAGCATCTTTTTACAACGCATAATACCCTGAAGTCATTTAGCATTTTAAAGATGCTATTTGAGTCATGAACTGCTGAAATCATACTGAAGACTGGGAAAAGTCTTCCAGATGATTTAAGCTGAATGACTGCAGTATACAGTAAAACTCTTTTTGTCGTCTCACATTGGTTTTTTATATTTCGTACGACACTGCCTGTAGCATCAAAATACAACATTGTTGGGCCTTCTTGTTTTAAACTATTAATTTGCTCGACACTATAAACTTTTACATTAAATGGAAACGATACTTCTTTAATAAAGTCCTTGTGATCCTCTTGGTAAGCAATTAAATCCAGAAGATCATTTTTATCTCTATTGTTTGCTGATAAACTTTCCGATCTAATTTTCCTAAGAGTTGCATCAGACTTTACATTTTTTAGGTTAAGAGTTTTTTCTAATGCGGTAACATTTATCTTTAGTAGCTCTTCTCTTTTATAATTAATCGCTTTTTGAGTTAAAAGATGTTTCTTAACCATTAGTCTTTGTACTCCCCTAACTTGCATTGTTATTTTTTCGTTATGGCAATAATTTATATCTCGGCTGAACAGTGTTAAGTTTTTTTCGCCGTCAAGATAAATTTTAAATACCTTACAACTCTTATGGTTACATTTGGCTTTCAAAAAAATTTTTTTATTTTTCAAATATTTCACGTACTTGAAAAGAATTTGGCAAGTATTGTTAATATATTTTTCTATTATTTTTCTTAAAATAAATGGGTAAATATCAGTTTTGAGCTTGTTGCCGACGAATATTTCTTTCCATATTTGGTTATCAATTATTGTGGAACCTTCTTTCACACTAAATATTAAATTATCAGTTAACGAATCTACATTTTGTGTTCCAATCGGAAGCAATATTCCCGGCGAATCAGCATTAGAGAGATTCATAATAACTTTTGAAATTTTCGGGAGATCTGGCGACACATCTGAGTTAGTTTTTTTTTTTTTATTTCTAAATGCGATGTATTCTCCGTTGAATTAATCGATAGATTATCATAATTCGGTTCAGAACTATTGTTTAACTTTGAAAAGTTATGGATATTATTTTTGTGCAAATAAGACTTAAAGAGATGATATACTCTATTACGGTTTCTTTGATTGTTTTTTAATCCTAGATAAGCACAAATGCTACTATAAACTTGTGAATGTTTATTTCTTGGTGAATCTAAACTTTTTGTTATGTTACACTTTTTTATTGCAAGTAGTAGCGTGGTACTTGAAAGTCTTAAAGGACGCTTCATGTTGTGACCTTATGAAATACACAATAAAAATTAAATTTTTTTTATTGTCAAGTTATATTCTATTGAATTAACAACAACAACAAACAAAAAACATAAAATGTCAAAATTTCAAGAAATATTACGTAAAAAAGGTTAAAAAATAAAATATTGTTAAAAATAAAATAACAAATTATTTAACAACTTAACAAAATAAACGAAAACTAGACACTAAATTAAAAAAAAATATCTTAACTAGTACAAAAAATAAAATAATCTTAAAGTAACAAATTGTTACTTAAAGTAAATAATCTTAAAGTAACGAAAAATTAAGCATATATTATTTAAAAAAATTAAATATTGCTATAGTTAGATCGATTTAACGAAAGTGAATGTAACGATTTATATTTTATATAAGAAAATTAACGAGAAATAACCAAAATGAATTACTTAAAATTACAATAAAATAGAAAAAATGAAATCAAGACAAGTTAATTACAAACATTAATTAATTATAATAACAGAAAACATTAAACAATGACAAAATGGTCTAGAGAGCGATTAGCAATGATCAGATTTTACGATAACGTACATAATAGCGATGTAGAATAGATTTTTGTTTGTACTTTCACGTTTAATTTTGGACAGCGTGATATAATTTCGATTAGCGCCATCTACAAAAATTTTGTCAAAATATAATCTAAACTAGTATCGGAATAGTTTATTGTGTAACATTAAAAATAGTTTATTCTAAAATCATTACTATAAAGGTTTGTGTAATGTGAAATAATAGAATAACCGTATTAGGAATAAAAATACCAATCGAATTGAGAACCTCCTCCCTAAATACATATGTACATTGATGTACAAAATCCATATGAAATATAATCAAATCAATAAATATATATTATAATAATTTTACTATCTTAGTTTCATTAATTTAGTGGAGATGGCGCTAAATCAAAAAGTTTACTAATTTCTACTGATAAGGTATGCTAATCCCTATGATTTTACAGTTTTTTAACTCTTATTAGACTCTTATTAGAAAAAAATGAGATGTAATAATCATTTTTACTATTTGTAATAATTGCTTAGACTGCTATCATTTTTGTTCGAATAAGGGATGAAAGCCCTATTTTGACCCCTGTGATTTTACCCTTTTTAAAATCATTTTTAGCCAACTTCAAAAAGGAGGAAATTTTCAATTGGATTTGTATTTTTTTATGAATGTATACCTACCATCTTTTCTTTGATTCTTCTTTTGTTTGATGCGGAATAGTTGCCATGTGATCTCATAAAATTGTAACATAGTTTGGCCCAGTAGTTTTTATTTTAGGAACATTTTTTCCGTTTCGTTCCGTACCAACATCTTAGCGACTAAACTAACAGCGATATAAGTCTCCAAACTGTTGGTTAGCCACGAACAACAAGGCGTGCGTGCTTGTTATCACCGTAAGGTGGTCGCCTTTTCTTCTTAAACTTATGGAAAGGCATAGGTAATTTCCACTTCAATAAAATAGTTCTTATTTAATAGTTCTTACAGCAGATTTTTCGTGGTGAGATTAATAAATATATTTTCTTCGGTGGTATGTCCTAGACATGTCAACATTGAGTAGTCTGCGCTATATCCAATTTATCAGCCACTTACAGCATACATTTCGTGTTTAAAAAACTTAAACATGAGTGTGTATTATGGTAGAATGTTTTTATCATACTTTATAAAGTATGAATAACTTTTTAATTTTTTTTAAATTTTGTATTAATGGTTATTATGAAATTAAATAAAGTATTATTTTTCTATAACATCTCTTCCAAGGCAAAGCGAGGCGGGTCGCACCCCCCACTTCCGGAACGCTACGAAATCATCAACAAGGCAAAGGGACCAACTCTGCGCGTTGCAGGAGTGCTAACTGTTCCTTGCACGGCAATGAAACTTGAGGTAGCTCTATCCTTCGTCCCTATAGCAGGAGAGTAGAACACCCCGGATGGATTAAGCAGGTCGGGCTGCCTCCTTCCTAAGCAGTGTTTGGGCTGTCTCCTTCAGAGGCAGTCACACCAACCCCGCATAACATTCCCAAGTCCCCGCTTGGGGAAGTATCTGTATGCAGATTCCTCCGGGTCAACTAAAAAAAAAAAGCCCTATCCCGTGGGCAACCCTTAGAATCTCTACACATTCACATCTGACGGTTCTACTACTAATATTGTATACTGGTAAGCTTTTTAGAATAATCTGTAGCGAGATAAGTTGTAAGTGGTGTAATAAGATTCATATAAGAATGACTAATTTAGTAATTAAGATAATTTTTTTTTGTTTAAATTACTGATGTATGTGAATATTTAGCAAATAATTGGCTACTGATAACTTCGACCTGCCGATTGGTTCCGAGGGTTCACGCTTTATGTTTGCTTACTTTAATATATCAGATTATGTGATGATAGATAATTAGATAATATACATGGATAATTTAGCCAATAATTTAGCTAGATAACTCATTTCTTCACTTAACGGATGTAAGTGCTATTTCAATCCCTACGGATTTACCCTCATTTAATTCGTTTTTACATATTCTTTCAGTGATTAAAAGCTCAAGGTGTAATCTTAACTTTTACTATGTGAAAATATTAAAAAACTCCAAAAATTTTAGTCAGCTAACTTTTATCTTCACGTAAGGGATGGAAGTCCCGTTTCAATCTCTATGAATGTACCTTTATTTAGTTCGTTTTTACATATTCTTTCAGCGATCAAAAGCTCAAGGCGTAATCTTAACTTTTATTATATGAAAACATTCGTTTTCCATAAAACATGAAAAGATTTAGCCAGATAACTAATTTCTTCACTTAAGGGATGGATGTCCCGTTTCAATCTCTATGAATTTAACCTCATTAATTTCGTTTTTACATATTCTTTCAGTGATAAAAAGCTCAAGGTATAATCTTAACTTTTACTATGTGAAAATATTAAAAAACTTCAAAAAATTTTAGTCAGCTAACATTTATCTTCACGTAAGGGATGGAAGTCCCGTTTCAATCTCTATGAATGTACCTTTATTTAGTTCGTTTTTACATATTCTTTCAATGTTAAAAAGCTCAAGGCGTAATCTTAACTTTTACTGTGTGAAAACATTCACTTTCCATAAAACATGAAAAAATTTAATCAAATAACATATTTATTTGCATAAGGGATAGAAGTCCCGTTGCAATCTCTATGAATGTACCCTTTTTTAGTTCGTTTTTACATATTCTTTCAGGGATTAAAAGCTCAACGTGTAATCTTAACTTTTACTATGTGAAAATATTAAAAAACTCCAAAAAATTTTAGTCAGCTAACTTTTATCTTCACGAAAGGGATGGAAGTCCCGTTTCAATCTCTATAAATGTACCCTTTTTCAGTTCGTTTTTAAATATTCTTTCAGAGATAAAAAGCTCAATGTGTAATCTTTAATTTTACTATGTAAAAATATTTAAAAACTCCAAAAAATTTTAGTCAGCTATGTTAGAAGTCCCATTTCAATCTCTATAATTGTACCCTTATTTTACATATCCTTTCAGTGATATAAAGTTCAAGGTGAAATCTTTACTTTTACTATGTGAAAATATTAATAAACTTCAAAAAATTTTAGTCAGCTAACTTTTATCTTCACGAAAGGGATGGAAGTCCCGTTTCAATCTCTATAAATGTACCCTTTTTCAGTTCGTTTTTAAATATTCTTTCAGAGATAAAAAGCTCAATGTGTAATCTTTAATTTTACTATGTAAAAATATTTAAAAACTCCAAAAAATTTTAGTCAGCTATGTTAGAAGTCCCATTTCAATCTCTATAATTGTACCCTTATTTTACATATCCTTTCAGTGATATAAAGTTCAAGGTGAAATCTTTACTTTTACTATGTGAAAATATTAATAAACTTCAAAAAATTTTAGTCAGCTAACTTTTATCTTCACGTAAGGGATGGAAGTCCCGTTTCAATCTCTATGAATGTACCTTTATTTAGTTCGTTTTTACATATTCTTTCAGTGATAAAAAGCTCAAGGTGTAATCTTAACTTTTACTGTGTGAAAATATTAAAGAACTCCAAAAAATTTTAGTCAGCTAACTTTTATCTTCACGTAAGGGATGAAAGTCCCATTTCAAACTCTATGAATGTACCCTTGTTTAATTCGTTTTTACATATTCTTTCAATGTTAAAAAGCTCAAGGCGTAATCTTAACTTTTACTGTGTGAAAACATTCACTTTCCATAAAACATGAAAAAATTTAATCAAATAATATATTTATTGCATAAGGGATAGAAGTCCCGTTTCAATCTCTATGAATGTACCCTTATTTAATTCGTTTTTATATATTCTTTTAATGATATAAAGCTCAAGGTGTAATCTTAACTTTTACTATGTAAATATTAAAAAACTCCAAAAAATTTTAGTTAGCTTACTTTTATCTTCACGTAAGGGATGCAAGACCCGTTTCAATCTCTATGAATGTATCTTTATTTAGTTCGTTTTTACATATTCTTTCAGTGATAAAAAGCTCAAGGTGTAATCTTAACTTTTACTATGTGAAAAAATTAAAAAACTTCAAAAAATTTTAGTCAGCTAACTTTTATCTTCACGAAAGGGATGGAAGTCCCGTTTCAATCTCTATGAATGTACCCTTTTTCAGTTCGTTTTTAAATATTCTTTCAGAGATAAAAAGCTCAATGTGTAATCTTTAATTTTACTATGTAAAAATATTTAAAAACTCCAAAAAATTTTAGTCAGCTATGTTAGAAGTCCCATTTCAATCTCTATAATTGTACCCTTATTTTACATATCCTTTCAGTGATATAAAGTTCAAGGTGAAATCTTTACTTTTACTATGTGAAAATATTAATAAACTTCAAAAAATTTTAGTCAGCTAACTTTTATCTTCACGTAAGGGATGGAAGTCCCGTTTCAATCTCTATGAATGTACCTTTATTTAGTTCGTTTTTACATATTCTTTCAGTGATAAAAAGCTCAAGGTGTAATCTTAACTTTTACTGTGTGAAAATATTAAAGAACTCCAAAAAATTTTAGTCAGCTAACTTTTATCTTCACGTAAGGGATGAAAGTCCCATTTCAAACTCTATGAATGTACCCTTGTTTAATTCGTTTTTACATATTCTTTCAATGTTAAAAAGCTCAAGGCGTAATCTTAACTTTTACTGTGTGAAAACATTCACTTTCCATAAAACATGAAAAAATTTAATCAAATAATATATTTATTGCATAAGGGATAGAAGTCCCGTTTCAATCTCTATGAATGTACCCTTATTTAATTCGTTTTTATATATTCTTTTAATGATATAAAGCTCAAGGTGTAATCTTAACTTTTACTATGTAAATATTAAAAAACTCCAAAAAATTTTAGTTAGCTTACTTTTATCTTCACGTAAGGGATGCAAGACCCGTTTCAATCTCTATGAATGTATCTTTATTTAGTTCGTTTTTACATATTCTTTCAGTGATAAAAAGCTCAAGGTGTAATCTTAACTTTTACTATGTGAAAAAATTAAAAAACTTCAAAAAATTTTAGTCAGCTAACTTTTATCTTCACGAAAGGGATGGAAGTCCCGTTTCAATCTCTATGAATGTATCTTTATTTAGTTCGTTTTTACATATTCTTTCAGTGATCAAAAGCTCAAGGCGTAATCTTAACTTTTATTATATGAAAACATTCGTTTTCCATAAAACATGAATAGATTTAACCAGATAACTAATTTCTCACTTAAGGGATGGATGTTCCGTTTCAATCCCTATGAATTTAACCTCATTTAATTCGTTTTTACATATTATTTCAATGTTTAAAAGCTCAAGGCGTTATCTTAACTTTTACTGTGTGAAAACATTCACTTTCCATAAAACATGAAAAAATTTAATCAAATAATATATTTATTGCATAAGGGATAGAAGTCCCGTTTCAATGTCTATGAATGTACCCTTATTTAATTCGTTTTTATATATTCTTTTAGTGATATAAAGCTGAAGGTGTAATCTTAACTTTTACTATGTGAAAATATTAAAAACTTCCAAAAAATTTTAGTTAGCTTACTTTTATCTTCACGTAAGGGATGGAAGTCCCGTTTCAATCTCTATGAATGTACCCTTTTTTAGTTCGTTTTTACATATTCTTTCAGTGATAAAAAGCTCAAGGTGTAATCTTAACTTTTACTATGTGAAAATATTAAAAAACTCCAAAAAATTTTAGTCAGCTAACTTTTATCTTCACGAAAGGGATGGAAGTCCCGTTTCAATCTGTATGAATTTACCCTTATTTAATTTGTTTTTACATATTCTTTCAATGATAAGAAGCTCAATGTGTAATCTTAACTTTTACTATGTGAAAATATTAAAAAACTCCAAAAAATTTTAGTCAGCTAACTTTTATCTTCACGAAAGGGATGGAAGTCCCGTTTCAATCTCTATGAATGTACCCTTTTTTAGTTCGTTTTTACATATTCTTTCAGTGGTAAAAAGCTCAAGGTGTAATTTTAAATTTTATTTTGTGAAAATATTAAAAAAGTTAAAAATTTGTTACTTAGATAACTGATTTCTTCGCATAAGGGTTGCTCATCCGGTTTCAACCCCTTTGATTTTTATCTCATTTTACTCATATTTTAAAACTTATTTAGCTAATAAAAGCTCATAGTGTAATAATAGCTTTTATTCTGTAAAATTGTTATTCTATTAAAAAATAACTTAAAAATTATTCGGCAACTAATTAATTTCTTTACATAAGGGTGCTCACGCCTTAGAATGAAATATTTATTTCATGTTATTTTTTAAAATTAGAACTAGTTTCTGGTTAATTTTATCTTATTTTATGTAGACTTCTTTAATGGGTTGGATTATCTTGGTCAGCCAACTTTAGTCAGCTAACTTCACACCGGTAGTTCAGTCGATCACTTTTTCCTCGGCTGGCGGAGGCGCAAGACGTGCGTACTGACACTTAAATATCGGCAACATGGCGGACACGGATAAGCCCAAGAAATCGAATCCATTTGAATCCGCGATAGCAGCGGTGGGATATCATCCAAAAACATCCCACGAGCCTAACGTGATGTCAGCTACCCAACATTGGTAATATTTCGTTTTATGGAGGACAGTAAGTGCTTGATAAGTCAGCGCTGGTAGATCGACTGGAAATGGAGTAAGTCGTATAAAATCAAGATAACTGATCGCCATGGTGGATATTCAGGTATGTTCAGTGTTAATTAAAAATACTTTGAGAAGTTATGTTGCACTCCATATACCTTTTTTTTAATCACAAAAAAAAAAATTATTATATGCGGTAAAGGCCATATTATTGGCCTATTATTCTAAGCGGGATTACTTGAATTAAAATTGAATTGTTACGAATGCAGTGACGTTCGCAAACGATTACGATTATTACAAATAAAAATAATAATATTAAAATATTCGAGATGGTTGAACTTTTCGGTCATATGCCTTACGGGCGCTTTGGACAAATAGACTGACTGACCTATTTGTGTAAAAATTGTGATTATGTAAAATAGAGTTTAGTTGGGATAAACTATTTTGAATTTGAGTACACTTCTACATTAAATGAAAGTCATAAAACATTGAACAAAATCGATAATCGTGTATCGATTAGTACCCTCGAATTAAAATATTTGTTTGTTAACCTAATTATTATTATTTGTTTTAAGCTAAACATCGTTTTAAAGGGTATGCTTTTTGCTATAAGCTTAGTTTAAAAGGAAATTTCGTGTATACGGATCTACAATTATTGACAAATTCCCCATTATCACAGCAGACATTTGTATTCCTGTAAATAAAAAAGATGATTTATGGGTTATAATTAATTTATCATTATTTTAATTTCTTTGAAATAACTCTAAGTTTGATGGTTTGATGACTTTACCCCTGTGACAGTGATAACATAATAAGTCACTTCAATATTAATGTTTGCTTTATCTAGAGGTGGAGTTCGATTTAAAATAGTACAGATACAGATTTGATGCCGAGTAATCAGTGAAATACCGATAGACTAAAATAAAAATTAAAAAAGAAAATACTAAGTATTGATGAATTTCTTAGGAATTGTGATATTTATGATATTATAAATGAAATATTTGACCGCTCGTTTCGATCGAATAAATTATTTGGTGTGTGAGTTGCTGTGTCGTATCCAGGACGATCCCAAAAAATGTTTAGAATCTTTCTATAACCGGATTAAAAAAAGGGGGTTAATAATAATGTTTGTGTGATGTGATCGTATCATTAATAGAAACACTTGGAAGAAATTTGGCAATTGATATAATTTTTCAAATGCTAAATAATTTACTTCATTCATCCTGGCATTTAAAAAAAAAAATTAAAAGAAATGAGTCTGACTGATTTTCTTGTGTGCGAGTGAATTTCTAAAGTCTTAGTGAGGCCTATTCGTATTTCGAATTAGGCTAATTTGATTTTGTATTTTACTGTCATTACGAGTAAGATGCAAGCCAAACTTCTGATTTCATTCTCGATAATATCGTACAATAATATCTGTTTCTCTCGTTTCGAACTAGTCTAACCATGATAGCTGACTTATAAGGTAGAAATGTGGTCCGTGAGTTTTCATGTTTTTGGAATTATTTTAAAATAAAGTTATGTATTTCATTAATAGGATGGACGAGCAGAACTGTAGATGATTTTTTTTTATTGATTGATTTTAACAATCAGTAATACGTAGGACCAAGGTATTGAAACGGTCAATGCAAAATAAATGATTTGGATTAGAATTAATACAAAGGTATGGATGGCGTGGTCTGATTTTGCTAGGCATTTCTATCAACTTTTGAAATGTAAAAAAGTAGTTATAGTGACATGGCTACAATAGTTGGACATATGGTCTCGCGAAGTTATTGTAGATGTTGATATTTTCTATAATGTTGTGGAACTTTTTTGTTCTATGGGTGAGTTGGTTTTAGTAAGAATTTCTGAGGATCTCTAAATTTTTTAATAAATATAGCCTATGTTACTCAGGGATAATGTTTTATGTTTTGTTTGCTTTCATATGGCAAAGGAATTTTTTGAAATTAGTGCAGTGGTTTTTGAGTTTATTTGTTACATACAAAGATACATAGACAAATCTTTCCTCTTTATCTATACCTAATAAAAAGTGTAGATTAGCTCTCTTATTATTCGGACCTTTGGCGCAGCAGTTGGTCGCTATGGCTCTCTGAGTGGATATTAATGTTCGTAGAATCAGTGATTTGGGTATATTAGTATCATAGTTGTAGAAGCAGTAGTGTTCAGTGTGAATGAGATATAACTTATAGAGGTTATTTTTCTCCATGCGCGTTAGCTTACTAGACCAGTTAGTGATACAGTATCAGTTAGTGAGTGTGACATCTGAGAGCAGTATGAGTGCTAGTTAGAGCGGATGTGTTTCAGTGTCAGTTAATAAGCGTGGTATCTGAAAGTAGTATTAGATAATGAGCAAGCCGTAGTAAATCAGTGCCAGTTATATCAGTTCAGTTACAGTAGAATGAGTGATACGAACAGACTAGTATTATCAGTTGTTCAGACCAGTACTCAGATTAGATGAGTGTCAGTTGTGCGAGGTTTGGGGTGACTATAGGGGAGATTGGAGACCACTAGCCACTAGTAATAATGTCAGTAGCGGGTGTCAGGCCCGCGTCACCAGTTGTAGTGTGTAAGTCAGTATCAGAACAGTGGGGTACTGTACACGTTTGATTAGTTTTCATTTAGTTATTCTCTTGGGCACCGAGTATAGATAAGAAGGTACTCGGCGACAACGAATGAGGATTATCATAAAAGCGTTAAAATAGGTGAATTAGGTGACTTGTTCACTGCAATAAAATTTGAACTTCTAACAGTCATAATGGCATTACGTAATGGTTGACGTAATGGTACATTGATTATTTATTTATTTTTTTTATGAACATTTTATATTGAATATAAACTTAATTTATTATTATGTTGATAATGAACTTTATTTTGATGTTTGGTAATTATTACTGATTCACGTCTATTAATGGACTGAAGACTTTTTACTTTGTTTGAGAGGGATTGAAAGCATTGTCGCTTTATCCTTATAAAGCCGTTGAAAGATTATACGCATTACAGTTGGAAATTTTTGATTGTATGATCTGTTTATTGGTGGACTGAAAGCTTTTAACGCTTTATTCAAGAGATGTATTGAAAGCATTGCCGCTTTGTTCTTATTGAGCCGTTGAAAGCTTCTACGCTTTGCAGAATTAATGCTGAAAGCCTGAACGCTTTGCGGAATGGTTGCTGAAAGCTTTTACGCTTTGTTCAAGAGATGGATTGAAAGCATTGTCGCTTTGTCCTTATTGAGCAGTTGAAAGCTTCTACGCTTTGCAGAATTAATGCTGAAAGCCTGAACGCTTTGCGGAATGGTTGTTGAAAGCCTCTACGCTTTAAGGAATTAATGCTGAAAGCTTCTACGCTTTGCAGAATAAACGCTGAAAGCTACTACGCTTTGCAGAATTAATCCTGAAAGCCTGAACGCTTTGCGGAATAATTCCTGAAAGCTTCTACGCTTTGCAGAATGAACACTGAAAGCTTCTATGCTTTGCAAAATTAATGCTGAAAGCCTGAACGCTTTGCGGAATGATTGTTAAAAGCCTTTACGCATTGCATATCAAATGCTGAAAGCTGCTACGTTTTGTGGAATGAATGCTGAAAGCTTTTACGCTTTGGAGAGAGAATGCTGAAAGCTTTAACGCTTTGCGGAATTATTGCTGAAAGCCTCTACGCTTTGCGGATTGAATGCTAAAAGCATCTTCGCTTTGCATAATGAATACTGAAAGCTTTGTGACGATATTGAGTTGATTTCTGTACTTGTGTTAATAGCTCTTCATTGTGTGTAACTAATGATAGAAATTCTTAGTTAAGTAATGCTAACGCTTTGTGGCACTGATGATGATAGTTCTTATGGTTCTTTAAAACTCTTACGTGTAATTCTTAAACACAACGCGAGAGCGCGTTGCTTGTCAGAATGGCCGTGTCGGAGAAATAGTTATAATGGTGGTAATTTAATTTATTTCAATAGCAACACTGTCATGTCACAGATTAATAGAAAGTACAGTGTTAGATTCAGTGTCATTGACATATGGTTGATTGTCGATGGCACGACTTTGACAGTTTGTGTCAGTCTGTTGCAAGTCAGTTCAGTCGATCACTTTTTCCTCGGCTGGCGAAGGCGCAAGACGTGCGTACTGACACTTAAATATCGGCAACATGGCGGACACGGATAAGCCCAAGAAATCGAATCCATTTGAATCCGCGATATATATATATATATAAATAAATATTAATGATTTTATTCACTAAAAATTAAGTTAGCAGCTAAATTATACGTATATATTTCTTAATTGGAATTATAATTCAATTTTATCATTAACAGTGATATACCTCTTTTTGGTTTCAATTAATTTTAAATAAGGAGTTATTAAAAAAATTTATTGTAACCCATCTTAAACTCAATTATAATCTGCATCTTGATCTGAATTAAATTTTATTTTAAATTTTAAAATATTATTTTTATTAAAAAATATTTTTTTAACAATGATATACAAAATTATAAATTAAGTAAATTTATTCGTGGATTATCAATTACTAGACAGATTCCTCTAAATGAACTAAAATACCGCCATATTATTTAAGTTTCAATAATATTTTATTTACTATTTTAGTATTTTTAATTAAATTTTTAATAATAGGGTATCTAATCCTAGTTTAAAATAAAATTTATTAAATCATAAATTTTAATATAATTTTTAATTAAATTAAAATTTCACTTAATAATTTAATATTTAATTTCAATTAAAAGGAATTCTTGGAGTCCAAATTGCCATGTATTTTATTTTATTAGCACTTACTGATCAGAACATTAATTTTAGTCCAGGAGTATATTTATGGAAAGAAGAGTGTTGGTTACTGGTGGAACCAGAGGAATTGGGAAAAATATAGCTCTTTCCTTTAAAGCAGCTGGTTATAAAGTAGCTGTCAATTATTTTGACGAAGAAAGCGTTGGTATACAATTTGAGAAAGAAACTGATATTAAGGCAGTGAGATGGGATGTTTCGAATTTTAAAGAATGTGAGCGTGGAATACTAGAGATAGAAAAAATTTTAGGTGGGAATGTTGAGATACTAATTAATAATGCTGGAATAGTACGCGATGCTATGCTGCATAAACAATCGGAGAGTTTTCACAATTAGATAGAAGTATGATATGATCACTTTTTTAAAAACTAAAGAGTGGTTTTATGGTTTGTTGTAAGGGATGTGGCTCTGATAGCTTGGTAAAAAATGGCATTGTGAGGGGTGTACAGCGTTATAAGTGCAGATCATGCTTTCTAAGGGCGATCTGCGCAAGAAGCCTCAAACAGCTGTTAAGAAAGCATTATGCGTTATGCTATATAGTCTTGGTAAGGGCTCCTTTTCTATGTTAGGCAAGATATTAGGGCATTCGCCGTCCATAATTTATCGCTGGGTAGTAGAGGCGATGGGCAAGACTCAGGAGCCAGTTGTCTCTTCGGATATTATGGAGATGGAATTCGACGAGATGTGGCATTTTATTGGTAAACAAGCTTTGGATCATTAAGGCAGTTGATCGTAGTACAAGGAGAACCGTTGCCTGGGTTACAGGCAATCGTGATACTGCAACATTCCAAAAGCTCTACAACAAAGTGAGTCATCTGAAAGAATGTCATTTTTATACGGATGATTGGGATGCTTTTTCTAAAATTTTACCCAAAGAGCGTCATACAATTGGAAAGTCTGGCACAGTATGTATCGAGAGAGATAATAGCAACACGCGACATCATTTAGGCCGAATGACACGGCGCACTAAAATCGTTTCTAAAAAAGAGTCAATGGTATACGGATCCATCAAGCTTTGGTGCGCTCTTACTATGACACAAATATTCAAACAATATCAAGAACAGCTCTTATCTATCTTTATGTGAAAACTCTCCTTATATAATTATTTATTAATCGATCAATTAGGAAAATACTATAATTGATATAAACTGAGATCAAAAACAGAAGAATATTTTATAGTATTAAAATCTGGATGCAAACTAACACAAATAGTTCATCATTTTATAATTATAACTTGCATTAGATATTGTATTTACAATGCAATATTGTATCTTTAATAATAGTTATATATAATGCTGGTTGAATAAAATAACTTATTTTTAACTAAGAATCATTTTATAGAAATAACAAAATAGCTTTTTGTGCAGCAATTTGTCATAAAAATTCAAATAAAACTTGCAAGCACGAGGTTTATTAAACTAAATCTTTCATTAAATACATTATTATAACTTAATTGTGTGATGGTTATATGGCAGTATGTCCTTGTTGTGTTCCAGCTGCAACTGCAGCAGCAGTTACTTATGGTGTTTTAACAATGTTCGGGATAACATTTGATAAAAAATGGATTATTTACTCAGCACCTGTGATATCTTTCTCTGTCTTTGCAGGGTATAGTATTTACAAGGTTAGCAAAAATGACGATAGTGAGAAAAGTTGCTGTACAATGCAAAAGAATGTAGAAGAAAACTTGTTGTATAGTACAAATTTAATTAACAATAATACAGATGTTTGCTATACCACAGATCATTATCCTGTAGATGAAGAAAGTCATATTGTAGATAATTCTCTCTCAACTATAAAACCATCTTCTGACATTTAACTTATCTAGAACAATTTATCATTGCTGTTGAAATTCCTTGAGAATTATAAATCTTATACGCCGCAGATAATAAAAATAGAGTTGGTCTTTCATTAGACCTCTTGCATAACCTGTTCCAAACTGTGATTTGATTGTCACTAAAACATAAAAACACTCACGTGGATCATTGTTTGGTGACGTTTTGCAAAAATCTACTCTATAAGAATTTCTACCTCAGAATGAGGTTATGCAAGAGGTCTATTGTGTATAGTATATATAAATTAGATTTTAAAAGAGACTAGGAAGTCCGCGCGCAAAAAGTCTCAGAAGCTGCAAAAATGATGTTTAGAGTGTCAAAATAGTGGTTTAAATCCGTAAGAAAATGTTTTAAAAGACCCAAAAACCTTATGGATTTTGTTAAATAAATAGTATTTGCTAGGTACAGGACAAATTATATATCCGAAAATTAGTGCTGGGGCCTTCGGCTTTAGGCTCATTTTTGTACATTTAATTTTCAGCAAAACAACTTTTGGCGGATAGACTACATAAGTTAACATAAAAATTGCAGTGCTTTACTCAAGCAGAAAGATTTAAGATATTTTTTCTGTGTTGAGATTTAGGAATTTTCATTGATTCCCTGTATTTGGTAACAGTACGCCTAGAGATTTTGATGCCTTGTGATTGTAGTGCCGTACATATCTTTGCATCTGACACTGCTGCTCTTTGGTCTTCAGAGTCAATTAGTGCTTTAATTTTGTGTTTGATCACTTTATTTGAGTAAACATTCTCTGAAATAGCAGATTGTATAGCGGGAGTCAGAAAATATTTTATACTGAACGTTCCAAATTCCGTGCGTATAGTTTTATTCGATATTCTGCTGATAGTAGACTCGTGACACTCTAAACGTTCAGCCAAGCTCTTAAGTGTCATAGGCTTTATATATACTGGACCTTCAAGAAAGAACGCGTATTGCTCTTCTAATATAGCATTTGTCACTTTAATTAATGCTTTATTACAATTTGATACTGCGAGTAGTATAGCATTTGCGCGTTGTATATTGTCCTTACAATATTCTTTTTCTGTTTCGGAGAGGTCTTGTTGTTTTATAATATTTATATATTCTCTATTTATTTCTATAGATGGAAGAGATTTGTCATTTAACACCGCAGAAAAGCTATTGGATATTTCATCGCGTATCACAATGACGTCTGGAATAAGAGTTTGCACCTTGTTGCTAGAAAAATTGCTTCCTGGTTTTGGGTTAAGTTTGTTGATAAGTTTTATCTTATTTAATATATCGCCTTCACTTGTGCCAATTATAGTTTTCAGCTTTTTCAATTCAGATTTCGCTATTAAATCTAGATTTTCTAGGATTTTTATCATGATATCATCTAATATCCCATTTTCTGCGCACTGTATTTTGAGACATTCTTCTATTTCTTTACTTCCTATATTCTCAAAAATATTAGAACGAATTATGAATAAAAGATTGGTAAAATTACTCGAAAATAATAATCTCATATCCGAATGTCAATTTGGCTTTCGGTCAGGCAAATCAACTTCGGATGCAGTACATCATCTCACCGAATATATTGTACAAAATTTGGACAGCAAAAAAAAGGTATTAGTAATATTTTTAGATTTAGCTAAGGCGTTTGACACAGTTTCGGTCAACATTCTTGTTGATAAACTGGAAAAGTTGGGAATAAGAGGTGTTCCACTTCAATTATTCACGGACTATTTAAGCAATCGGGAACAATATGTTAAAATTGATGAATATTTGAGCAAATCCATGACAGTTTCACATGGTGTTCCTCAGGGGAGTATTTTAGGTCCAACCCTATTTTTATGCTATATTAATGACTTATTTAACCTCCAACTGAGTAATGGTAAAATAATGTGGGCCGACAATTTTACTTTGAACAAATTAGAGTGCTCAAAGCGGGCTCAATATGCAGCTTGAATATTTCGTGCATGGAAAAATAGAATATGATCTCGGTTCTATTTTGTTGATTTCAGAACTGCGAGGTAATGATTAATAGGGATAACTGGGGGCATTCGTATGGCGACGTTAGAGGTGAAATTCTTGGATCGTCGCAAGACGAACATCAGCGAAAGCATTTGCCAAAGGTGTTTTCATCAATCAAGAACGAAAGTTAGAGGTTCGAAGGCGATTAGATACCGCCCTAGTTCTAACCGTAAATATGTCATCTAGCGATCCGCCGACGTTACTACAATGGCTCGGCGGGCAGCTTCCGGGAAACCAAAGATTTTGGACTCCGGGGGAGTATGGTTGCAAAGCTGAAACTTAAAGGAATTGACGGAAGGGCACCACCAGGAGTGGAGCCTGCGGCTTAATTTGACTCAACACTGGAAATCTCACCAGGCCCGGATACCGGAAGGATTGACAGATTAACAGCTCTTTCTTGATTCGGTGGGTGGTGGATGCGTGTGAAGTTGGCCCCCCATTGTCAAAATTCCGATTTATTTTTCACAGTTCTGACATCCTTTTGTATAGTTCTATAGTGCTTGATAACTTTTAGAAATAGTTCCGGCGTTTAAATACACTAAAAATCGATTTTTCAAAATCGGGGGCTAAGTTCACGTGGCCCCCCACTTTTCGAAAAATGAACTTTTTTTCAGACTGCTGGGTAGATTTAGCATAGTTCTATAGTTCCTGACACTTTTTAAAAAAAATTTCAAAAAAATTAACCCAAAAACATTTATTCAAAAAAAAAGTGTTAGGGGGGCTAACACTTTTTTTTTTATATAACACATTTTTTAGAAAATCAACTTTTTCTTTCAAATTGTTGTACTTCCATAAGAGTTCTAGAGTTCTACAAGAAAACAATTTCGAAAAAATTGAAAACACAAAAGTTACAACTTTACAATATTTTGAAAATCCAAAAATTTCTAAGAATTTTTTCGAAAGAGTTCCACGAGTTCTGATCGGAGTTCCGTTAGCCCCCCGGATAGTTCCACAAAAAACTCTTATAACATTTTTCAATAAACTCAAAACTCAAAAATCTACAACACTTCAAAGATACCAGAAAATTTTGAAATTCGAAATTTTGCGAGTGCTATGAGTTCTGATCGGAGTTCTGTTGGCCCCCCGGATAGTTCCACAAAAAACTCTTATAACCTTTTTCAATAAACTCAAAACTCAAAAATCTACAACACTTCAAAGATTTAGTATTGAAAGCTTTAAGGAGTTATCAAAAAGCTCCACACCTCTTAATGTTTCTCTAAGCCAAAATGATGATAGATTTTTGACACAAAAAAACCGGGACTCATTAAACGAACGGGAGAATTGGAGAGGCAGGGGAGACGAAAAGGAAAAAGCTTCGCAAAAAATTGAAAAAAAAAGGAAGACCAAGTATCTGTCACCAACACCTGATTGCGATTCCATGAACCGAGTGACACAAATTGGAATTCCGCTTTTTCAAAATGGCACTATTTGTGAACCAGTGATCCTTCCTAAAAAAAATATAATTGTTTTAGAAACATGCGCATTTGATTCTTTAGTGCAAATTACCACTAATGCAATCGCCATCTACGAAGCATATAAAATTAAGACTTCAGAGATAAAGAATTCAGTATTTGAGCTTGCCCAAAACATTTTACAAAAGGGTAAAATTGATGTGAACTCATACAAAGACAGAGCAAAAATTCTGATGGATATTTCATCTCGTGACCCACACATCTTTCGTGTTTCACAGACTCGAAAAATATACACACTAAATGCAAAATGTAATGCAGCTCATTTAGCTGAACTTGTATTTGCAAATGTCCCTAGCTGCATAACGACGTACAATTGTACCTGTTCCAAATGCAAGTTTTTTTACAAACGTGAAAGTCTCATCCTATCCATAAATATAAACATTATATTGATAAATGGATTTATGTACCTGCAAAATGCTGTTGACGATCTTCAAACAAAAACACAGGCTCTTCAATGTTTAAATTGCAAAGAGCAGCAGCAGCTTAGTACAACGCAGTATGGTCCTCACCTTATTCTCGACACATCACTATTAACTCACAGTGATTATATTAAAAATTTAAAAAGCAATTTGGAAGCTCTAAAAAATCCGGAAAGCAGAGGGTCAACTGAACTTCTACTACTACTTTGGTGCAATGCTTGGAAAGGTAGACGCTCATTTTAAAGATCCGATCGAGTATATGGAGCATTGTTACGCAAATTCTCTGTATGATGAGTTTATTCCTCCTGCTATCTTGCGAGGATATAAAGGAATTTGTGTACCCAGCGATAAATTATGGACGGCGAATGCCCTAATATCTTGCCTAACATAGAAAAAGAGCCCTTACCAATACTATATAGCATAACGCATAATGCTTTCTTAACAGCTGTTTGAGGCTTCTTGCGCAGATCGCCCTTAGAAAGCATGATCTGCACTTATAAAGCTGTACACCCCTCACAATGCCATTTTTTACCAAGCTATCAGAGCCACATCCCTTACAACAAACCATAAAACCACTCTTTAGTTTTTAAAAAAGTGATCATATCATACTTCTATCTAATTGTGAAAACTCTCCGATTGTTTATGCAGCATAGCATCGCGTACTATTCCAGCATTATTAATTAGTATCTCAACATTCCCACCTAAAATTTTTTCTATCTCTAGTATTCCACGCTCACATTCTTTAAAATTCGAAACATCCCATCTCACTGCCTTAATATCAGTTTCTTTCTCAAATTGTATACCAACGCTTTCTTCGTCAAAATAATTGACAGCTACTTTATAACCAGCTGCTTTAAAGGAAAGAGCTATATTTTTCCCAATTCCTCTGGTTCCACCAGTAACCAACACTCTTCTTTCCATAAATATACTCCTGGACTAAAATTAATGTTCTGATCAGTAAGTGCTAATAAAATAAAATACATGGCAATTTGGACTCCAAGAATTCCTTTAACTAATTTTAAATTAATTAAATTATTTTTTTTATATAATATACTAATTTTATCATTATTACTAAATTTTTTTTATTTTCATTATTATTTTATATAAAATTAAATTTTTTATAATAAATTAAAATTTTTAAACAATATAAATTTTAAAATTTTTATTTTAAATTTTAATTTATTATAAATTTTAATAATAAAGCTTATCCCTTAATATATTTAATTATAAAATTTTATTTTTAATTATAATTAAAAATAAATTTGTTTAAATTTAAAATTAATTTTTTTTCTAAAATAACTAGATATATTTAAAAACGATTAACATTTCATTTCAAATTAATTATTAAAAATAATTTTTCTACATTAACTTTTTTAATTAATTAACTTTTAAATTCGAGTTTTTTTGTAAAAAAAAATAATTTTTTATTAAACTCTGATACACAAGATACATTAAACAAAAACTACTTTATTAATAATTTATTTTCAACTATTTCAAATTTCTTTTTCAATAATAATTTACTATAAATTAAATTATTTTTTTTAAAAAAAAATACTTCAATATCCCCCAATATTAAAATTTTTTTTATTATTTATATTTAATTAATTTTCTCCCTCAAATTAATTAATTATTTTGATTTCTTTTCAATGTAAATGAAATACTTAACAAGCTCTAATTTGTTCATTCTAGAAACACTTTCCAGTACCTCTACTTTGTTACGACTTATTTCAATTTTTAAATGAAAGTGACGGGCAATATGTACATATTTCAATTTTTAATCATTTTAATAAACTTATTAAAATTACATTTAAAATCCATTTTTAACCAAATTTTACAAAATTCTTTCCACTTAAATAAATTTATTGTAACCCATCTTAAACTTAATTATAAGCTGCATCTTGATCTGAATTAAATTTTATTTTAAATTTTAAAATATTATTTTTATTAAAAAATATTTTTTAACAATGATATGCAAAATTATAAATTAAGTAAATTTATTCGTGGATTATCAATTACTAGACAGATTCCTCTAAATGAACTAAAATACCGCCATATTATTTAAGTTTCAATAATATTTTATTTACTATTTTAGTATTTTTAATTAAATTTTTAATAATAGGGTATCTAATCCTAGTTTAAAATAAAATTTATAAAATCATAAATTTTAATATAATTTTTAATTAAATTAAAATTTCACTTAATAATTTAATATTTAATTTAATCAATTATTATTTGTTATATACTGAAATAATTTAATTTAACTTTTGTTTAACCGCAACTGCTGGCACAAAATTAGTTATTAATTTAAATATTACTAAATCTTAATTTCTTAAATTTTTAATTTTAATTACTGTATTTTAAAATTAATAATTAAAATAATTAAAATTGTATACTAAAATTTACATGTAAAATAAATTTACAATAAATTTTAAAAAACATAAAAAAATTATTTATTCACTTCATTTTTTACAGTTTTTTTTTTTTTTTTTAATTATATGTCGGAGCATAGTAAAAGATTATCGATTAATCGAATCGTTATCGTTGTCTATGGCGTTAGAGTGGGGTAGTAGTCACTTCCGTTGTTTTAACAGTCTCTACCCCTCGACCCTTTATATGCGATCGACAGTCTAACTGAAGTCTTAGTCGTGCGCGGTCTCTCAAGAAGTGAACATCTAAGTAGTGCTAGTGATAGTGATAGTGTCAAGTGCAGTGTAGTGTGGAAATGCTGTCCAACTAAGGTCACGTGAGTACCTTACAATGTAATTACCTCGTCTTGTGTTAGGTTAGGTTTATGTGCGTTTAACCTTGGGTTTAAACAGAGAGCCTGAGCAGTGGAGGTGAGTGTCGTAATTACTTAAAGGAATTCCTTAAGCCTACACCTTGGTCACAAGTCCAAGGCACTGCTTAGGTTTCTCTCGTAATTGTTAGAGATCATATTTGATCATTTATCGGTTCAGTAGAAGTATCAACGTTGCGTTTACCCAATATTCCATTCAATACCATCACCCCCTTTTAGTGTTCCCCAATATTCCCCATCTTCCTCCTTCCATTTCCTTTCACATCATTTTAAAATCCCCGACATCAGAAGTGGGATCACAAGCCCAATAGTTCACGTTTACGGTTTTTTGCGTATCATCTTGACGGTTATCTTAGTGTCAATGCTAGAGAAATAGTTTTTGAAAAAGTTAAAGTGGGTAGTACAAAATAAAAATTCAGAAATAGCTAATATCACATTACATAGTTGCGAAGGTAGTTTACAATCTTAAAATCGTGATTATTATTTGAAGTAGGTAGACTTTCGCTTTACATGAGGCACATCAGCCCTTACGGTAGTAAATTATGGTGTTGACAGTTTTTACGCATTGTGTTTGGAAATTACTGATCATATTAACGTTTTATTAGTGCGACAGAGAGCTTTTACGCTTTGTCGGAAAGATGTACTGGAAGCGTTGTCGCTTTGTTGTTATTGAGCCGTTGTAAGGTGGCTTTGTAGGCCCCGACGGTTGGGGCTGAAAGCTGTTACGCTTTGCTACGAATTTGAGATGTTTTCTGTAAAGAGTGTTGAGAGCTCTTTGTTTCTTTGTGTGTTAATGATTGAAATTCTTATGTCTAGTGGAAAATAGTGCTGAAAGCTGTCACACTTTAACGAAGTTATTGGTCTATGAAACTAGTGTTACGTGTGACGTATTTTGAAACTGTGTAAAGGCAACGCGAGAGCGCATTGATTATTAGAATGGCCGTGTCGGAGCATAGTAAAAGATTATCGATTAATCGAATCGTTATCGTTGTCTATGGCGTTAGAGTGGGGTAGTAGTCACTTCCGTTGTTTTAACAGTCTCTACCCCTCGACCCTTTATATGCGATCGACAGTGTAACTAAATTCTTAGTCGTGCGCGGTCTCTCAAGAAGTGAAGTAGTGTCTAAATAGTGATAGTGTTGTGCAGTGTTGTTAGTGCTAGGAGTGCTGTCCGATCAAGGTCACGTGAGTACCTTACAATGTAATTACCTCGTCTTGTGTTAGGTTAGGTTTATGTGCGTTTAACCTTGGGTTTAAACAGAGAGCCTGAGCAGTGGAGGCGAGTGTTATGATCATTTAAAGGACGTCCTTAAGCCTACACCTTGGTCACAAGTCCAAGGCACTGCTTAGGTTTCTCTCGTAATTGTTAGAGATCATATTTGATCATTTATCGGTTCAGTAGAAGTATCAACGTTGCGTTTACCCAATATTCCATTCAATGCCATCACCCCCTTTTAGTGTTCCCCAATATTCCCCATCTTCCTCCTTCCAGTTCCTTTCACATCATTTTAAAATCCCCGACATATATATTTAATAGACATTAATAAATTTTTATTATTTCTCTTATTTTTCTTCTAGTAATATTATTATAAAAATTAATTTAATTATAAATCAATTATAATTCAAATTAAATAAAAATTAATTATAAATATAAATTTAATATTTATATATATATATATATATGTCGGAGGTGTGAGTTAGGTTTAGGTTAGGTTAGCCTTAGGTTAGGTTAGCCTTGTGTTAATTTAGGTTAATGTTAGTCTAATCTTAGGTTTAGACGATGAAACTAAGCAGTGGAGGTGAGTGTTATGATCATTTAAAGGATATCCTTAAGCCTACACCTTGGTCACAAGTCCAGGGCACTGCTTGGGTTCCTGTCATAATAGTTCTTGTCAGAATAGTACGTGATAGTAATGTTTAGTTATATTCTGACCGTGTTGCGCCCGTATAGCTTTTGAGATAGGCCATCCATCTATATCCTTATTTTAATTAGTTTCCGATATCAGAAGTGGGATAGACCTTCGCTTCACATGGGGTCTATCAGCATTCTCGTTATTAGATTATGACGTTGAAAGATTTTTAAGAAAATGTAAACCCGTGCGATTAAAAAAAATGATTGTAGATCATGTACCAGTTACCAAATTAAGTTGAAGTTAATGGTGACCATGATCAGTAAAATGGATTTTGGTTTCTTGAGTGATAGAATCTATTGACCGTATTGAAATTTGTTGCAGTCCATGTGATGGATGTGCGTGAGAGTTGCGATCCAAGAGGTGGATGCGCGTGTGATGGTAGTTGCGATTACCAGTCGGCTGTGAGAGCCGTGGTGATGGAGTGTATCACTCAAGGATTTGTAGAAGTAGTTAGTGTGTAGCTTTTGAAAGTTGGAATAAACAGTTCTGGTACATGGCTCTACTTGATGATGTTGTTTTCGTGTAGTAGAAAATTGTCATTATCTTAATTTGATAGCAGTCCGGCCAAAGACACAGTGTTAGTTTCGCCAGAATTAGTTCCTTTAGTACCTTGACAGGAATCGGTGCGAAGTAAAGACTAGAGAGTATAACGTGTGCGTTCGGTAGGTTGAAGATACAGACTTGCTTTATATCTTGATTAATCGTTTAAATTAACGTTTAGCCAGCTCATCGGTTAAGATGAAGACGATATTACTTCGATTGTGATACTTTGAAATAAGTTCCTTTAATGTCGTTCGATGTAGACTAATGACTAGTTAATTGTCCAGTTCAGTTAGTACGTTTACCAATTTTAATTCTTGTGACTTCGCGTTGAATAAAGTATTGTCAGGAAAGACGAGCGGATTTCCTTGTGATAGTGCGGTTTAGAAATTCAGTATCGCCCGAGGACGGTCGTGCGTCAGAATGGCCGTGTCGGAGGTGTGAGTTAGGTTTAGGTTAGGTTAGCCTTAGGTTAGGTTAGCCTTAGGTTAGGTTAGCCTTGTGTTAATTTAGGTTAATGTTAGTCTAATCTTAGGTTTAGACGATGAAACTAAGCAGTGGAGGTGAGTGTTATGATCATTTAAAGGATATCCTTAAGCCTACACCTTGGTCACAAGTCCAGGGCACTGCTTGGGTTCCTGTCATAATAGTTCTTGTCAGAATAGTACGTGATAGTAATGTTTAGTTATATTCTGACCGTGTTGCGCCCGTATAGCTTTTGAGATAGGCCATCCATCTATATCCTTATTTTAATTAGTTTCCGATATATATATATTTATTAATTAATTTTTTTTTTTTTTTTTTCTTTATTTAAAGAGTTTATACGTTGACACGAATATGCCACTCCGTAAAGTTCACAAAATAAAATAAAATCTAAATTTACAAACTAAAATTATAAATCAGTAATTCTATTATTAAGGCCAACCTTAACTAGCTGCAACAATTGAGCAGCAGTTTCTGAAAGGGGTTCGGCCAAAACACTATTTAAGTAACCCACACTATGTTTCATTTTACAATACATTGACATTTTTCGTCTGTATTCGTCGTTCCGAACACATTCCATTATAATGTGGAAGACATCTTCTACCACATTACACGCAGTACAATTTGGCGAATTGGTTTTTTTCATCAAATATGTGAATTTATGTAAAGGAATGTGTCCGGTGCGAAGACGCATTAAAAGTGTTAAGTCTAGTCTATTTAAACCACACTGATCGATCCAGGGCTGTTTTGGTGGTTGTGGCTGAATCGTCCTATACCAGATCCCTTTTTCCTTAGACCTTTCGTCAAAGTATTCCATCCACAAATCATAGCACTGTTTTTTAATAACATTAATACACTCAAAGTGCGATGGACGTATAAAAACATCAATACCCTCATCACAGGCTACTCTGGCCAAATTGTCCACTTTTTCATTACCTATTATGCCAACATGTGATGGAATCCACTGTAATATTATTGTTTTAGAATTTAGCTTCAATAACGTTTTAAGAATGGTATAGGCTATCGGGAGCCCTCGAAAATTCGAGGAGCACCGAGCCAAGTGTTGAAGTGAACTCTTGGAGTCTGTCAATATTACGATCCTATTTTCATTTAAACTTTCAGCGTATGCCAATGCCTCTGCTATGGCGAAAAGCTCCAAGTGCATAATAGACACATTACCCGTAATTTTAAATTTTAAACCACAACTTAACTGATTATCATAAATAGCAGCACCAGAGATTTCTTTATCTTTGGACCCATCTGTAAAAATCTGATAAAACCTATTATATTTTTCTAAGGTTTGATTACATATAGCCTTTAATTCGGAAGGGCTATAATTATGTTTAGCTTTAGTAATATTATCTATAAATTTAATTTTATTTGAAACATCAATTTTTGTCATCCAATAATCAAATGAAAATATTTCTAATTGATTGGAATTATAGAGAGTAATATCTTTAAATTTTGAATAACTAAGTGTAAGTAAAGGTTTTTTCTTATGTCTCCAGTAATTATTGTCAGTTAGTGATACAAGTTCTTTTAATATTGAATCTATTATATTAAACTGCAAAGATTTAATTTTAAGCACATATTTGGCAGCCAAGAATTGTCTACGAATATGTAAAGGCTGCAAACAAAGTTCTGATTCCATCACATGTATGGGAGTAGACTTTATGAATCCACCTATAACACGCATAGCTTGGTTCTGAATTTTATCTAGATTAAATAAGTGTGAATTACTACCGTTATCATAGAGAAAACTTGCATAATCAAGTCTGCTTCGAATAATTGAAATATAAAGGCGTCTAAGATGCTTTGGGTGTATACCCCAGCCAGATCCAGATAATACTTTGAAAATATTCAGAAATTTCGACAGTTTACTGCTAATTTCATTACCATGCTTATTCCATCTTAAGGTACGATCCAGCCACAATCCCAAGTATTTAACATTATCTACAAATTCTAAGCTAGTACCATTAATTTTAAGATCGGTATAATATTCTACAGACTTCCATTTTCTTGAAAACAAACAAACTTTACTCTTGTGTGGAGATACTTCTAAACCTAAATTTTCTAACAGTGTGGTAATAACATTAACAGCATATTGTAAATCTGACACAGCTCCAGTAACATCATTTCGCGAAACAAAAACAACAAAGTCATCTGCGTACTGTGAAATACAGACTTCCCCATTGAAATATTTACAGATATTTATAGTTGCCACATAGAAGAGGAGATAGTGGATCTCCTTGAGCTAGACCACGTCCAGTACATCTATAATTTTCGTGATTATCAGTAGTAGTATTTAATCTTCTTTCTTTTAAAAAATTCCATAAATATGTACAAATTTTAGATCCTATTCCTATTTTATCCAAAAGCATTAACAGACTAATAATATCAACATTATTGTACGCATTGTTTATATCAATAAAACACCCTAATGTAACCTGACCTTTTGTAAAACCAATTTGAATTTTTGTAACCAAGTAGCTCAAACTGTCAAGGCAAGATCTATGCCTTCTAAAACCCACCATAAAGGGTGAAAACATCTCGTTCTTTTCCAAATACCACTCCAACCGTTTATTAATAATTGAGTGAAATATTTTACATAAACATGACAATAATGCAATTGGTCTAAGTGAAGATGTAGAAGAAGGGTCACGGCCTGATTTTGCGATCGGGTGAATTCGGATATTGCGCCATTGATTTGGGACACAGCCATTTATCAAAATTTTGTTAAATAAGAAAGTAAGAATATTTTTACCGTTAACAGGCAAATTTTTGATCATAGAAAACGATATGTTATCAAATCCTGGAGCAGTGTCAGATGACTTTGTACATTTTTCAATTTCCAGTAATAAAATCGGTGACTCTAATTTTAAATTACAGGATGTAAACAAAGGTTGATCAGGTAGAACATAATCGGGACTTATACTATGCAACAGTTCATTTGACTGGTTCACATTTACATATCTATTTGGTCTTGTATAGCCCTTTATCCACTTCATCTTCCACCACATCTCATTTGTAGTAGACACTTGATCAAGCGATGAACAAAACTTCTGCCATCCTTCACTTCTGGCACGACGGCTGATTTGTTGTGCTTCTCTAACTTTTTCTTGAAATGTAGTCAAATTGCTAGGAGTGGGATTACGTCTGAAGTTTCCTAAAGCTAATCGACGTTCCGCAACTGCTTTTGATAAGCTAATGTTCCAGTAATGTTTTGGAATGAAAATTGAACAAGGACTTTGACTTATTTTTAAATAAGGGATGCATTCATCAGCATCTTTATTGATTTCGCCAACAAAAAGGTTATAAGCATCTTGAAAATTCTCAGGCAATATAAAATTTGTGAATCTATCGTCTAGGAGTTTGGTATATGAATTCCAATCAGCCTTTTTAAAATTTCTCCTTTTTATATGGGTGGGCTGAACTCTAGTACTAGTTGAAATTTTAATAATCAGATGATCACTACCCAATGTTTCATTCGTTGTTGTCCAATCATAATTTATTGCAACATCTGCAGTAATAATAGAAATATCTGGAGATGATTGGCGAAGTCTTCCATCTACTAATTGGATACGAGTTGGGCTGCCATCATTCAGAGTAATGAGATTAGAATTTGATATAGAATCAAATATCTGATTACCTCGAGAGTCATTTCTATGTGACCAATTAGTATGGTGACCGTTTAAATCACCTAATAAAAGAGATTTTCTGTCAAATAAGGAGAAGAGGAGATTCCAGTCCTGTTGACAAGTTCTAGAGGAAGGGGAACAGTATATTGAGACGATATTTTCAAGATTTTCGCAATTAAATACTTTAACATGTAGGACTTCAATTTCAGGATTGTTGCTACTTGTGTTTTGTACTTGTGCTTTAATAGAATTGTGAGTCATAATTGCCACACCACCATAGCCATTTGCTCTGTCTCTACAAAAATTTAATTAATTAATAATATTTTTATAATTTAAATATTTAATATACATATATATATATATATATATATATATATATTTATAATTATTTATATAAAATTTACTAAACCGTAGTTAATAAATTTTATATAAATAATTTAATTAAAAATAAGCTAAATAAAGCTTTTGGGTTCATACCTCAAATATAAAGGAAATCCTTTTTTTTAAATTTAATAAAGTGCCTGATTAAAGGATTATTCTGATAGGATAAATTATGTAAATTTTTATTACCTTTATTATATTTTATAGAATTAAACTATACCTAATAACTTCAAAAATTATTGTGCATCTTACACTAAAATATAATTTTATAATGTGAATAAATTTCATTTTAGAATAATTTAACTCTTATTTTTTATTCTTATATTATCTAACTCTAATAAAATATTTTTTTTTTATTTTATTTTTTAGAACCTTAATTTCTATTTCTTCTAATTCATGGTTAGGATGTTGAATTGCGAAAGCGACCTCAATAAGCTCAGTAAATGGTTTCTTTCAAATCTACTAACAATAAATACCAATAAAACTGCTTACATGATTTTGGCTGCCAAGAACAAAAAAATCTATGCATATGATAAATTAACTATATTTGATCAACCAATAAAGAAATCTAACAACGAAAGATATCTAGGACTCATATTAGACAACAAACTTACATGGCAAAATCATATAGACCATATAAGGACTAAAATTTCACCACTGATTGGAGCCTTGCGTAGAATATCATCATGCATACCACAAAAAGTACGTCCCTTCATATACAATGCTCTAGTTAAACCTCACATTGAATACCTTGTCGAAATATGGGGAACCGCTGCAAAGATACATATTCAAAAATTACAAATTATTCAGAACAAATTAATTAAAGCTTTATATAAATATGATTACTTAACACCAACAAACAAACTTTATAAACAAACCAAATTTTTAAATTTAAATCAATTATACGCACTTAAAACTTGTATCCTCATTAGAAAAATAACAACAAATAACTTACACTCTCAATTACACTTTCCAAAAATAACAAACACACACTATCTAAGAAAACGAAATAAATTGTTACTACCTAAATTTAGAACCAATTATGGAAAAAAGAATATTTTGTTTGAAGGAGTGGTGTTATATAATAAATTACCAGATAAAATTGTCGATAGCAATAGTTTCCCTATATTTAAAAACCTACTTATTGACTACATACGAAAAACCTCGCAGTTTATGTTAATGTAACCTCTCTCCTATATAATTAGTTTGTAAGTCATTACTGCATAATCTGTAACTACCCACATTATTTTTAATTTTTTATTCGTTACTAAATTGTGACACCATTTTTACTTTAATTATGTACTTAGGTACTAAGTTAATATTTATAAGTAATTCTCAATGTAAGTGAACTGTTTGTGTTCTTTTTGAGTAATAAATGTCTTTAAACCGAATTGGATTAGAAATTAATTTATTAAGATTTATCCCCCTTATTACCACCCCTAATAATCTTTTAAATTCAGAAGCTTCATTAAAATATTTTCTTACTCAATCAATTGCTTCAATTAACTTTTTATTTTCAATTTTATTAAGATTATTTTTTATAATTTTTTTTTTTTTTAATAATTTTTTTTCTTTAATTATTAACTCTTCTTTATTAATAAAAATAGGTTCAATCCCATTTCATTTTTGATTTCCTAATGTAATAGAAGGTCTTTCTTGATTTAATTGTTTTATTTTAATAACATGACAAAAAATTACCCCTATAATTTTATTATCTTATTATTTTAATTTTAATTTTTTATATTTTATTATAGTTTTTAATGTTTTAATTGGGGCTTTTGGAAGATTTAATCAAACCTCTTTACGTAAATTAATAGCTTTTTCTTCAATTAATAACTTAGGTTGGATAATTTCTTCTATTGTTATTAGTGAAAATCTTTGAATAATTTATTTTATTTTTTATTCAATTTTTACATTTATCATATGTTTTTTATTTTATATTATCAATACTTTTTTTATTAATCAATTATTTTTTTTTAATATAAATTTTTTAATTAAAATCTCAATTATAATTAATTTTCTCTCTCTAGGGGATTACCCCCTTTTTTAGGATTCTTCCCTAAATGAATTGTTATTTATTATTTATAAAACAATAATTTTTTTATTATTTCTTTTACTTTTATTATATCAAGTTTAATTTTATTATTTGTTTATATTCGAATTATTTATTCTTCCCTTTTATTTTTTTCTCTTAAATTAAAATGATTTAAAATTTACATTAAAAATATTTTTTTAATTTTAATTTATTTTTTTAATTTTATTTCTTTATCAGGTATAATCATCAGAACTTTTTTTTTTAAGGTTTTAAGTTACTATAAACTAATAATCTTCAAAATTATTTATAAATAAATTTCTTTAAGCCTTAGTATTATTTACATCTTAAAATTCGCAATTTTGAATCATTATTTGAATATAAGACAACTTAATAAAAGAGATTATCCCTCGTCAATAAATTTACAATTTATCGCTTACAACTCAGCCATTTTATTTTGCGAAAATGACTTTTTTCTACAAATCATAAAGATATTGGAACCTTATATTTTATTTTTGGAATTTGAGCAGGAATAGTCGGAACTTCTTTAAGTTTATTAATTCGAACTGAACTAGGAAATCCAGGATCATTAATTGGAGATGATCAAATTTATAATACTATTGTAACTGCTCATGCTTTTATTATAATTTTTTTTATAGTAATACCCATTATAATTGGAGGATTTGGAAATTGATTAGTACCTCTTATATTAGGAGCCCCTGATATAGCTTTCCCCCGAATAAATAATATAAGATTTTGACTTTTACCCCCATCATTAATTTTATTAATTTCAAGAAGAATTGTCGAAAATGGAGCAGGAACAGGATGAACAGTTTATCCCCCACTTTCAACTAATATCGCTCATGGAGGATCTTCTGTTGATTTAGCTATTTTTTCTTTACATTTGGCTGGTATTTCTTCAATTTTAGGGGCAATTAATTTCATCACAACCATTATTAATATACGAATTAATAATATATCTTTTGATCAAATACCATTATTTGTTTGATCTGTTGGTATTACAGCTCTTCTTTTATTATTATCTCTACCTGTACTAGCTGGAGCTATTACCATACTTCTTACAGATCGTAATCTAAACACTTCATTTTTTGACCCTGCTGGGGGTGGTGACCCAATTCTCTATCAACATTTATTCTGATTTTTTGGTCATCCAGAAGTTTATATTTTAATTTTACCAGGTTTCGGTATAATTTCTCATATAATTTCCCAAGAAAGAGGTAAAAAAGAAACTTTTGGTTATTTAGGAATAATTTGTGCTATAATAGCAATTGGTCTTCTTGGATTTATTGTTTGAGCCCACCATATATTTACAGTAGGTATAGATAACGATACACGAGCTTATTTTACTTCAGCTACTATAAAATAAAATGAAGTGAATAAATAATTTTTTTATGTTTTTTAAAATTTATTGTAAATTTATTTTACATGTAAATTTTAGTATAAAATTTTAATTATTTTAATAATAATTAATTTTAATATACAGTAATTAAAATTAAAAATTTAAGAAATTAAGATTTAGTAATATTTAAATTAATAACTAATTTTGTGCCAGCAGTTGCGGTTAAACAAAAGTTAAATTAAATTATTTCAGTATATAATAAATAATAATTGATTAAATTAAATATTAAATTATTAAGTGAAATTTTAATTTAATTAAAAATTATATTAAAATTTATAATTTAATAAATTTTATTTTAAACTAGGATTAGATACCCTATTATTAAAAATTTAATTAAAAATACTAAAATAGTAAATAAAATATTATTGAAACTTAAATAATATGGCGGTATTTTAGTTCATTTAGAGGAATCTGTCTAGTAATTGATAATCCACGAATAAATTTACTTAATTTATAATTTTGTATATCATTGTTAAAAAATATTTTTTAATAAAAATAATATTTTAAAATTTAAAATAAAATTAATTTCAGATCAAGATGCAGATTATAATTAAGTTTAAGATGGGTTACAATAAATTTATTTAAGTGAAAAGAATTTTGTAAAATTTGATTAAAAATGGATTTTAAATGTAATTTTAATTAGTTTATTAAAATGATTAAAAATTGAAATATGTACATATTGCCCGTCACTTTCATTTAAAAATTGAAATAAGTCGTAACAAAGTAGAGGTACTGGAAAGTGTTTCTAGAATGAACAAATTAGAGCTTGTTAAGTATTTCATTTACATTGAAAAGAAATTAAAATAATTAATTAATTTGAGGGGGAAAATTAATTAAATATAAATAATAAAAAAAAATTTAATATTGGGGGATATTGAAGTATTTTTTTTTTTTTAAATAATTTAATTTATAGTAAATTATTATTGAAAAAGAAATTTGAAATAGTTGAAAATAAATTATTAATAAAGTAGTTTTTGTTTAATGTATCTTGTGTATCAGTTTATTAAAAAATTTTTTTTTTTACAAAAAAACTCGAATTTAAAAGTTAATTAATTAAAAAAGTCAATGTAGAAAAATTATTTTTAATAATTAATTTGAAATGAAATGTTAATCGTTTTTAAATATATCTAGTTATTTTAGAAAAAAATTTAATTTTAAATTTAAACAAATTTATTTTTAATTATAATTAAAAATAAAATTTTATAATTAAATATATTAAGGGATAAGCTTTATTATTAAAATTTATAATAAATTAAAATTTAAAATAAAAATTTGAAAATTTATATTGTTTAAAAATTTTAATTTATTATAAAAAATTTAATTTTATATAAAATAATAATGAAAATAAATAAAATTTAGTAATAATGATAAAATTAGTATATTATATAAAAAAAAATAATTTAATTAATTTAAAATAAGTTAAAGGAATTCTTGGAGTCCAAATTGCCATGTATTTTATTTTATTAGCACTTACTGATCAGAACATTAATTTTAGTCCAGGAGTATATTTATGGAAAGAAGAGTGTTGGTTACTGGTGGAACCAGAGGAATTGGGAAAAATATAGCTCTTTCCTTTAAAGCAGCTGGTTATAAAGTAGCTGTCAATTATTTTGACGAAGAAAGCGTTGGTATACAATTTGAGAAAGAAACTGATATTAAGGCAGTTAGCATCCCATATGTTTCGAATATTAAAGAATGTGAGCATGGAATACTAGAGATAGAAAAAATTTTAGGTGGGAATGTTGAGATACTAATTAATAATGCTGGAATAGTACGCGATGCTATGCTGCATAAACAATCGGAGAGTTTTCACAATTAGATAGAAGTATGATATGATCACTTTTTTAAAAACTAAAGAGTGGTTTTATGGTTTGTTGTAAGGGATGTGGCTCTGATAGCTTGGTAAAAAATGGCATTGTGAGGGGTGTACAGCGTTATAAGTGCAGATCATGCTTTCTAAGGGCGATCTGCGCAAGAAGCCTCAAACAGCTGTTAAGAAAGCATTATGCGTTATGCTATATAGTCTTGGTAAGGGCTCCTTTTCTATGTTAGGCAAGATATTAGGGCATTCGCCGTCCATAATTTATCGCTGGGTAGTAGAGGCGATGGGCAAGACTCAGGAGCCAGTTGTCTCTTCGGATATTATGGAGATGGAATTCGACGAGATGTGGCATTTTATTGGTTCAAAAAAAACAAGCTTTGGATCATTAAGGCAGTTGATCGTAGTACAAGGAGAACCGTTGCCTGGGTTACAGGCAATCGTGATACTGCAACATTCCAAAAGCTCTACAACAAAGTGAGTCATCTGAAAGAATGTCATTTTTATACGGATGATTGGGATGCTTTTTCTAAAATTTTACCCAAAGAGCGTCATACAATTGGAAAGTCTGGCACAGTATGTATCGAGAGAGATAATAGCAACACGCGACATCATTTAGGCCGAATAACACGGCGCACTAAAATCGTTTCTAAAAAAGAGTCAATGGTATACGGATCCATCAAGCTTTGGTGCGCTCTTACTATGACACAAATATTCAAACAATATCAAGAACAGCTCTTATCTATCTTTATGTGAAAACTCTCCTTATATAATTATTTATTAATCGATCAATTAGGAAAATACTATAATTGATATAAACTGAGATCAAAAACAGAAGAATATTTTATAGTATTAAAATCTGAATGCAAACTAACACAAATTGTTCATCATTTTATAATTATAACTTGCATTAGATATTGTATTTACAATGCAATATTGTATCTTTAATAATAGTTATATATAATGCTGGTTGAATAAAATAACTTATTTTTAACTAAGAATCATTTTATATAAATAACAAAATAGCTTTTTGTGCAGCAATTTGTCATAAAAATTCAAATAAAACTTGCAAGCACGAGGTTTATTAAACTAAATCTTTCATTAAACACATTATTATAACTTAATTGTGTGATGGTTATATGGCAGTATGTCCTTGTTGTGTTCCAGCTGCAACTGCAGCAGCAGTTACTTATGGTGTTTTAACAATGTTCGGGATAACATTTGATAAAAAATGGATTATTTACTCAGCACCTGTGCACAAGGTTAGCAAAAATGACGATAGTGAGAAAAGTTGCTGTACAATGCAAAAGAATGTAGTAGAAAACTTGTTGTATAGTACAAATTTAATTAACAATAATACAGATGTTTGCTATACCACAGATCATTATCCTGTAGATGAAGAAAGTCATATTGTAGATAATTCTCTCTCAACTATAAAACCATCTTCTGACATTTAACTTATCTAGAACAATTTATCATTGCTGTTGAAATTCCTTGAGAATTATAAATCTTATACGCCGCAGATAATAAAAATAGAGTTGGTCTTTCATTAGACCTCTTGCATAACCTGTTCCAAACTGTGATTTGATTGTCACTAAAACATAAAAACACTCACGTGGATCATTGTTTGGTGACGTTTTGCAAAAATCTACTCTATAAGAATTTCTACCTCAGAATGAGGTTATGCAAGAGGTCTATTGTGTATAGTATATATAAATTAGATTTTAAAAGAGACTAGGAAGTCCGCGCGCAAAAAGTCTCAGAAGCTGCAAAAATGATGTTTAGAGTGTCAAAATAGTGGTTTAAATCCGTAAGAAAATGTTATAAAAGACCCAAAAACCTTATGGATTTTGTTAAATAAATAGTATTTGCTAGGTACAGGACAAATTATATATCCGAAAATTAGTGCTGGGGCCTTCGGCTTTAGGCTCATTTTTGTACATTTAATTTTCAGCAAAACAACTTTTGGCGGATAGACTATATAAGTTAACATAAAAATTGCAGTGCTTTACTCAAGCAGAAAGATTTAAGATATTTTTTCTGTGTTGAGATTTAGGAATTTTCATTGATTCCCTGTATTTGGTAACAGTACGCCTAGAGATTTTGATGCCTTGTGATTGTAGTGCCGTACATATCTTTGCATCTGACACTGCTGCTCTTTGGTCTTCAGAGTCAATTAGTGCTTTAATTTTGTGTTTGATCACTTTATTTGAGTAAACATTCTCTGAAATAGCAGATTGTATAGCGGGAGTCAGAAAATATTTTATACTGAACGTTCCAAATTCCGTGCGTATAGTTTTATTCGATATTCTGCTGATAGTAGACTCGTGACACTCTTAACGTTCAGCCAAGCTCTTAAGTGTCATAGGCTTTATATATACTGGACCTTCAAGAAAGAACGCGTATTGCTCTTCTAATATAGCATTTGTCACTTTAATTAATGCTTTATTACAATTTGATACTGCGAGTAGTATAACATTTGCGCGTTGTATATTGTTCTTACAATATTCTTTTTCTGTTTCGGAGAGGTCTTGTTGTTTTATAATATTTATATATTCTCTATTTATTTCTATATATGGAAGAGATTTGTCATTTAACACCGCAGAAAAGCTATTGGATATTTCATCGCGTATCACAATGACGTCTGGAATAAGAGTTTGCACCTTGTTGCTAGAAAAATTGCTTCCTGGTTTTGGGTTAAGTTTGTTGATAAGTTTTATCTTATTTAATATATCGCCTTCACTTGTGCCAATTATAGTTTTCAGCTTTTTCAATTCAGATTTCGCTATTAAATCTAGATTTTCTAGGATTTTTATCATGATATCATCTAATATCCCATTTTCTGCGCACTGTATTTTGAGACATACTTCTATTTCTTTACTTCCTATATTCTCAAAAATATTAGAACGAATTATGAATAAAAGATTGGTAATGTTCAGTCTTGCGCTGACGAATGGTGAGAGTTGTTTGCTCGCCCCGCAGCTAGATGGCGTTGCGCGCTCTCAAACCAGCGCGCCGCTTTCCTATTCCCTGTATAATCTGTGTCCCCCCCCCCCGCCGCCCTTTGTTCGTTAGAAGAGAACATTCAAACGGGCGGTGCGGTACCGTGGGCCACGCACCTCACTTAAGAAATATCTGAAGGGGAACTGGAGCCGGCTCCAGGAGTAGCAGTCTGCAAAACTGGTGAGTAGACTTCTTTTGCTATTTGGAAGCGTGAGATTGAAGTCGAAGGCATTCCTTTTCTTCATAAATACAGTCCACAAAGTAGCACGTTGCTACATTTAATGGTCCATTCGAAACCGGATTTTCAAATAATTTATTAGTAATTGTTATTTATTTAGTATATTTGATAAATTAATCAATTATTGTAGCTGTGTGGTCGAAATAAATCGTTTTTAAATAAGTTTACGTTAAGCGTTGTTGTCGCGTAGTTAAAGATGGCGGAAGCTAAAGGAAAATTAGAACAGAAATTAAATCAATTAGTTTTAAAAAAGGAATACTTGTTTAGCAAACTGCAGCGAACGTACGATTCATCGTTAAAAATTACTGTTAGTAAGTTAGATTCCTGTCAATTATACTTATTACAATGTTCGGAATTAGATAATCAACGAAAGGAATTCGAAAAGATTGTTATGGATATAATGTTAATCGAAAAACAAATTTTGGAAAAACCCGATACCACGATGAAACTATTGGATAGCTATGACGAATTATATTTTGCATGTAAGTTGGTAGCCGCGAACTGTGAAAAAATTAGAGATGTAAGCGATAAAGGTGCATCATGTTCGCGTGAATGCAATCTCATTAGGCCGTCGTTACCGAAGTTGACCTTGTACGAGTTTCACGGTCAAATAGAACAGTGGCCTACTTTTTATGACACATTTTTATCGCTCGTACATAATCGCGATTTTAATAATATTGATAAATTTCACTATTTATTATCGTGTGTGAAAGGTCCAGCTTTGAATATTGTGAAAAGTTTACCTATTACTGCTGCTAATTATCATGTAGTATGGCAAAATTTAATGGATAAATATCAGAATAATAGAATTTTAACTTCGAAATATTTAGATAAAATGCTCACTTTTACACCCTTGACAAAGGATACAGTTGCTAACCTGACTTCCTTTGTTGAGACGTTTGATAATTCGTTAAAAGCAATTAGGTCATTAAATATTAATAATTTAGACGATTATTTATTTTGTCATATTGCGTTACGTGGCCTTGATAACCATACGAGAAAATTATTTGAAGAAAGTCGTGATCAAAATGAATTACCTACATTTACAGAATTAATGAATTTCATTCACAAACAGATTAAAGTCTTAGAAAATGTAAGTTCGTCTTGCGCAATGTCTGGCACAGATAATTATTCTCAGAAGTCAAAGTTTCATCAAAATATGGTGTCCAAACATAATCTTAATAATATTCAAAATCAAAAATACAAAAAATCATCAAAATCGGTATTAGCTTCTCAAAATCAACCCAATAATGGCTACAATAGTAATAAAAATAAAAATCTTAAATTTAATAATACTAAAAATTGTGCACATTGCAATTTAGAGCATATGATTTATAGATGCGAACAGTTTCGTCTATTACCTATTCATGACAGAATTGAACGTATTAAAACATTAAAATTATGTTTTAATTGTCTTAAACCCGGTCACGACACGTCTACGTGTAAATCAACTCTGTCTTGTGGCGTGTGCGCTGCACCCCATCACTACTTATTACATCTTGGCCAAGGCGAGTCGGCCGTGCCGACTAAGCAGTTAACAAGCGACTCGAAGCAGGCGCTAGTGGCTTCTCATTGTTTGGGCTCCGTGAGCACCGAACAATGTTCACTGTCGTCCGTGACGACAGGTGCCTATGGCGTAGTATTAGGAACCACACGCACACTAGTTAGTGATATTACAGGTCAATTACAAGACTGCCGTGCAGTCATAGATTCAGGTGCACAGAGTTCATTTATCACATTAGATTGCGCTCAACGTTTGGGTTTGTATCGTAAAAAGTGTCCATTTGGCGTGTCAGGGTTGAGTGGTAAAATGGTAAAAACTTATGGTATGGTGACATGCACTATCAAGTCACGCGAGTCGAACGTTTCGAAGTACGTGGTTGATATGGTAGTGGTCCCGAGGGTTTCTTCAGAAATGCCGAACGTTTCGTTTTGCACCTACTGAATATTTAATACCTCACCATTATATACGTCGGCCTGATAGTACGTCCACCCCATTGCGCGTTGTATTTGATGCCTCGGCGAAAACGAAAAATAATATTTCATTAAATAATATACTGTTAACTGGTAGTAATCTTTATTTAGATATTTTATCAATAATTTTAAATTTTAGACTTTTTGAATATTGTTTCACGAGTGATATTTGCAAAATGTACCGAGCCATATTAGTTAATCCCGAATATCGGAAATATCAACATATTTTGTTTCGCGCTTCGCCGAGTGAACCTATTAAAACATACGAGTTAAAAACGGTGACTTACGGCTTGAGTTGTTCACCTTTTTTGGCTATTCGCACGCTACATCAATTGGCTAACGATGAAGGCGATAGATATCAAGCGGGACGAGAAGTGATTCGATCCGGAATATATATGGATGACATTTTGTGGTCATGTTCATCTTTCAAGGAAGCGTGTAGGGTTCAGGACGAAATTATATCATTATTAAAATCGGGTGGTTTTATTTTAAAAAAATGGACGAGTAATAAGCCTGAAATATTGGCTCGTGTTCCCGATCAACACCGGGAGTGTCCTATTACATTTAGGAAGGATGATACAGACATCTCCCTTAAAATATTGGGCCTAAAATGGACTCCATCATCAGATTCTTTTTATTTTTCGGTGAATAAAAATGACAATGTAACCACGAAACGATCTGTATTAAGAATATTAGCGTCAATTTTTGACCCCGTAGGCTTTCTTGCACCGTGCACATTTTTGGCGAAATGTATTATGCAGGACCTGTGGCGATTGGGTGTAGGCTGGGACGACACCATACCTTCTGACGTTCAGGAAAGTTGGTTGAGGCTGGTTGCCGAGTTACCGTGTTTATCTCAGTTGCACATCGAGAGACACATGCTCGCGCCTGAGCAAGAGGAATGTGAATTAATAGGGTTCTGTGACGGTTCGTCGCGAGGATACGGAGCTTGCATTTACATTCGTTCTAAAAAGGAGGGACGAGTCAAGGTCAGATTGGTAACGGCTAAATCCAAGGTTGCTCCCGTCAAACCTATAACTATACCACGTTTAGAGTTGATGGCGGCTGTGTTATTAAGTAAATTAATAAAATTTGTGATTGTGGCACTTCAACGGATTAAAATAAATAATATATCGGCATTTACGGATTCGACAGTCGTTCTGTCTTGGTTGCAGACGGATGCGTATAAACTAAAAACTTTTGTCTGCAATAGGGTTACGCAAATAATTGAAATATTACCATCTCATTTATGGCGTCATGTTATCAGTGAACATAATGTAGCTGATGTGTGCTCCCGTGGAGTACTACCATCACAGTTTATACGCATAAGTCAGCAATGGTTGGAAGGGCCGTCGTGGCTTTATGATCATATAACAAATTGGCCAGTGCGATCTGTATGCATAAAAAATGATATGGATTTGCCCGAGAAAAAGAGAGTTCATGATAGTTTTAATTTGATATCTCAAAATCACCCAAATCAGCGTTTAATTGTTGAAACAAAACTTGAATTTTGCGAAAGAATTATATCTAGATTTTCCTCATATAGTAAATTACAACGAACAATAGCTAGAATTTTAAATTTAAAAAATATGAATTTAAAAAAGGGTAATTTTCAGATATTAACTACGCACCAATTAAAACAGGCACATGACTGTCTAATTCACCTAATACAATCGGCGTATTTTGAGGATAAAATTGAATCTTTAAAAAGTGAAAATAAATTTATAAAATCGTTAAGAAAATTATCGCCGTTCCTAGATAAGGAGGGGTTCCTTAGGGTGGGGGGTCGTATCTCTCATTCTGAACTAACTTACAATGCCAAACATCCCTTGTTATTACCGAAAGGTAGTTATTTTACTAGATTACTAATAGAATACTCACATAAAAAATATTTGCACGCAGGACCACGCGCTTTACACAATATTTTAATTCAAACTTATTGGATATTAGCCGCACGCAATGTTATTAGATCTGTCTTATCCAAATGTAAACAATGTTTTAAATGTAAGCCAACCTTATTACAACCTGCCATGGGTGATTTACCTGCCGCAAGATTAGTACCAAACAAGGTGTTTGACAACGTCGGAGTTGACATCGGTGGCCCATTTTTAATTAAAGAAAGTCTTCGTCGTAATGCTAAAATAGGAAAAGCCTATTTATGTTTATTTGTGTGTTTTTCAACTAAAGCAGTACATTTAGAAGTTTTATCATCATTGTCCGCTGATTGTTTTCTAGCAACGTTAGATAGATTCACCGCTCGTAGGGGTTTATGCTCCTGCTTATATTCGGATTGCGGTACAAATTTCGTCGCAGCCAATAAATATTTAACTGAGGTACAAAATTTCTTAAAAAATGATAGTAATCAAAACCAAATTTATGAGGGATGTTCTGAGCGACAGATTAAGTGGCATTTTAACCCCGCTAGCGCCCCTCATATGGGGGGGATATGGGAGGCTGGGATCAAATCGGCAAAATATCATATGGTACGATCCATTGGCAATAAAGCATTAACGTTTGAAGAGCTAAGTACGTTAGTTTGTAAGATAGAAGCCGTGATGAACTCCCGTCCGTTGTGTGCGTTGCCGGCTAATGATGAGCCTCATGAATTTAATGTGTTGACTCCAGGCCATTTTTTGGTGGGCAAGCAACTAACGGCTGTGCCGGAATATAATATAGAACCCCAATTGACATATACGAATCGCTGGCGTTACGTGCAGGCTGCTAATCAACTTTTTTGGCGTAAATGGAAAAATGATTATTTAAACACACTACAACAGCGCGCAAAATGGTTCACGTCCTCGCCTAATCTAAAATTAGGTGACTTAGTTTTAGTGAAAACTGACCACACAGCCTCAATTAATTGGCCACTGGCAAAAGTGGTATCCCTTCACCCCGGTTCAGATGGGGTAGTACGATGTGTAACTTTGCGTACACAAAAGAGTACATTTCAGCGACCAGTTCATAAACTGAGTCCACTCCCATATGTTAATTGAATTAAACAAAAAATCAATTATATTGTAGTTTATGTAAGATTTTATTTATTAATTATATACCGTTTTTTTTTTTATTATAACTTTCTTCTTTAGTAGGGTAATTTTGGTATTATATATGGGAAATCATCAGGATGCTTTCGGTGGGGGGTATGTTCAGTCTTGCGCTGACGAATGGTGAGAGTTGTTTGCTCGCCCCGCAGCTAGATGGCGTTGCGCGCTCTCAAACCAGC
Source organism: Limenitis camilla (assembly GCA_905147385.1). Lineage (NCBI taxonomy): Eukaryota > Metazoa > Arthropoda > Insecta > Lepidoptera > Nymphalidae > Limenitis > Limenitis camilla. Next base: position 129,297 of record CAJHVI010000039.1, read on the forward strand.
GCGCCGCTTTCCTATTCCCTGTATAATCTGTGTCCCCCCCGCCGCCCTTTGTTCGTTAGAAGAGAACATTCAAACGGGCGGTGCGGTTCCGTGTGCCACGCACCTCGCTTAAGAAATATCTGAAGGGGAACTGGAGCCGGCTCCAGGAGTAGCAGTCTGCAAAACTGGTGAGTAGACTTCTTTTGCTATTTGGAAGCGTGAGATTGAAGTCGAAGGCATTCCTTTTCTTCATAAATACAGTCCACAAAGTAGCACGTTGCTACAGTTATATATAATGCTGGTTGAATAAAATAACTTATTTTTAACTAAGAATCATTTTATAGAAATAACAAAATAGCTTTTTGTGCAGCAATTTGTCATAAAAATTCAAATAAAACTTGCAAGCACGAGGTTTATTAAACTAAATCTTTCATTAAATACATTATTATAACTTAATTGTGTGATGGTTATATGGCAGTATGTCCTTGTTGTGTTCCAGCTGCAACTGCAGCAGCAGTTACTTATGGTGTTTTAACAATGTTCGGGATAACATTTGATAAAAAATGGATTATTTACTCAGAACCTGTGATATCTTTCTCTGTCTTTGCAGGGTATAGTATTTACAAGGTTAGCAAAAATGACGATAGTGAGAAAAGTTGCTGTACAATGCAAAAGAATGTAGAAGAAAACTTGTTGTATAGTACAAATTTAATTAACAATAATACAGATGTTTGCTATACCACAGATCATTATCCTGTAGATGAAGAAAGTCATATTGTAGATAATTCTCTCTCAACTATAAAACCATCTTCTGACATTTAACTTATCTAGAAAAATTTATCATTGCTGTTGAAATTCCTTGAGAATTATAAATCTTATACGCCGCAGATAATAAAAATAGAGTTGGTCTTTCATTAGACCTCTTGCATAACCTGTTCCAAACTGTGATTTGATTGTCACTAAAACATAAAAACACTCACGTGGATCATTGTTTGGTGACGTTTTGCAAAAATCTACTCTATAAGAATTTCTACCTCAGAATGAGGTTATGCAAGAGGTCTATTGTGTATAGTATATATAAATTAGATTTTAAAAGAGACTAGGAAGTCCGCGCGCAAAAAGTCTCAGAAGCTGCAAAAATGATGTTTAGAGTGTCAAAATAGTGGTTTAAATCCGTAAGAAAATGTTTTAAAAGACCCAAAAACCTTATGGATTTTGTTAAATAAATAGTATTTGCTAGGTACAGGACAAATTATATATCCGAAAATTAGTGCTGGGGCCTTCGGCTTTAGGCTCATTTTTGTACATTTAATTTTCAGCAAAACAACTTTTGGCGGATAGACTACATAAGTTAACATAAAAATTGCAGTGCTTTACTCAAGCAGAAAGATTTAAGATATTTTTTCTGTGTTGAGATTTAGGAATTTTCATTGATTCCCTGTATTTGGTAACAGTACGCCTAGAGATTTTGATGCCTTGTGATTGTAGTGCCGTACATATCTTTGCATCTGACACTGCTGCTCCTTGGTCTTCAGAGTCAATTAGTGCTTTAATTTTGTGTTTGATCACTTTATTTGAGTAAACATTCTCTGAAATAGCAGATTGTATAGCGGGAGTCAGAAAATATTTTATACTGAACGTTCCAAATTCCGTGCGTATAGTTTTATTCGATATTCTGCTGATAGTAGACTCGTGACACTCTAAACGTTCAGCCAAGCTCTTAAGTGTCATAGGCTTTATATATACTGGACCTTCAAGAAAGAAGGCGTATTGCTCTTCTAATATAGCATTTGTCACTTTAATTAATGCTTTATTACAATTTGATACTGCGAGTAGTATAGCATTTGCGCGTTGTATATTGTTCTTACAATATTCTTTTTCTGTTTCGGAGAGGTCTTGTTGTTTTATAATATTTATATATTCTCTATTTATTTCTATAGATGGAAGAGATTTGTCATTTAACACCGCAGAAAAGCTATTGGATATTTCATCGCGTATCACAATGACGTCTGGAATAAGAGTTTGCACCTTGTTGCTAGAAAAATTGCTTCCTGGTTTTGGGTTAAGTTTGTTGATAAGTTTTATCTTATTTAATATATCGCCTTCACTTGTGCCAATTATAGTTTTCAGCTTTTTCAATTCAGATTTCGCTATTAAATCTATATTTTCTAGGATTTTTATCATGATATCATCTAATATCCCATTTTCTGCGCACTGTATTTTGAGACATTCTTCTATTTCTTTACTTCCTATATTCTCAAAAATATTAGAACGAATTATGAACAAAAGATTGGTAAAATTACTCGAAAATAATAATCTCATATCCGAATGTCAATTTGGCTTTCGGTCAGGCAAATCAACTTCGGATGCAGTACATCATCTCACCGAATATATTGTACAAAATTTGGACAGCAAAAAAAAGGTATTAGTAATATTTTTAGATTTAGCTAAGGCGTTTGACACAGTTTCGGTCAACATTCTTGTTGATAAACTGGAAAAGTTGGGAATAAGAGGTGTTCCACTTCAATTATTCACGGACTATTTAAGCAATCGGGAACAATATGTTAAAACTGATGAATATTTGTGCAAATCCATGACAGTTTCACATGGTGTTCCTCAGGGGAGTATTTTAGGTCCAACCCTATTTTTATGCTATATTAATGACTTATTTAAACTCCAACTGAGTAATGGTAAAATAATATCCTTTGCCGACGGCACTGCGTTCTTATTTAGTGGCAATTCTTGGAAGGAGGTCTTTTGTAAAGCTCAAGAAGGCTTTGAGTCTGTTGTAAAATGGCTAGATCTTAACTATTTAACTTTAAATGTATCCAAAATATAATATCTAACTTTCTATTTAACACAAGTGAACTTACAAGTAGTTTCTTCATTTAAGTTAATAAAACATTCTTTTTCCTCGCTTGAGGACCACAATAATTGCTCATGTACTGAATTACAACGTATAAGTGAAATCAAATATCTAGGAATACTTATTGACGATCAATTAAATTTTAAACCTCATATTAAACTGCTTTCTAATAGAATCCGTAAGTTAATGTACATGTTTAAAAATCTAAGACATATTGGTAATGACGAGGTGATAAAGACAGTATACTATGCTAGGTGTCAATCACTCTTAACGTACTGTAACACATCTTGGGGTGGTGCACCTAAGAGTACACTATTAAAACTAGAAAGAGCTCAGAGAGCATTACTAAAAGTTTCCTATTCCCTACCATTTTCCTTTCCTACCACAGAATTATATAGTATGGCTAAAGTACTTACAGTTCGACAATTATTTGTGCTCAGTACTGTACTCAAAAAACATTCATTACTTACATACACTCCTAAAAAATTTAATAGCAAACGAAGAAAGGAATTAGTTTGCACTACAAAAGTTATTAATACTAAATTTTCAAAAAGATTTTTCTGTTTTTTAGGAGATTTTATTTATAATATTATTAACAAGGACCTAGAGATACTAAAGTGTTCGCCTAAACCCGGCGAGGGTGTTAACCCTATCCCATATAACTACATAAACTATGAAATCATCAACTATTGAATTTTTTGCAAGACCAGTAGAGAGGACTTTTGGTCTGGCGCAACATCTCTATATTTTAAGTACTGATAGTCAAGGTCACAACAAGATCTTAAGAGCAGGACCGGAGAAGGATAGCGGTATGCTTACAGATGATCTAAAAGTAATTTATACTGATTATATAGAAGAAAATGAAAAAATTATTGGGAGAAGACTTGAATATAAGAAATAGGGTAAAAGTCTACACTATCACAGGAGCAGATGAAGAAATCCAGGGCAAGATGGAGAAGATGTGGGAGATTGGCCGGCAGATTAATTCAGGTATTTTACACTTTGAGGATTATTTTTCAACATGGATAATAAATTATCTGAGATGCTAACATTAGATCTCGTAAGTCCAGTTATCACTCACATTATAATTTTTTCTTTCACCTCCAAATTATTCCCTGCGGTTTGGAAGATGGCTCATGTTATCCCGCTACCTAAAGTATCGAAACCTATCCACTTGTCTCAGTTTCGGTCCATTTCCATCTTACCAATTATTTCAAAAATACTGGAAAATGCTGCACACAAGCAAGTGTCAAGTTTCTTGTTACGCAATAACATTTTAAGTTCCTTTCAGTCCGGATTTCGTCCACATCACAGTACCTGTACGGCATTAATTAAAATCACAGACGATATCCGTTACGCAATGGATAACAAGAAACTCACCGTTCTTATCTTGCTTGACTTCAGAAATGCCTTTAACTTAGTGGATTTGGATGTTTTGCTCGGAATCCTCTCTTCAATCAACATGTCTTCCGCAGTAACTGACTGGTTTCGTTCTTATCTTCATGGACGCCAGCAGAGGGTATGCGCTGATGAGAATTACTCAGACTGGGCTGATCTATCTGCTGGTCTTCCTCAAGGCGGCATTCTCTTCCCATTACTCTTCTCCATTTTTATAAATGGGCTCACAAAAGTATCTTCGTGTCACTACCATCTTTACGCAGATGATTTGCAGCTCTATAGGCATGCTTGTGTCAATGATCTAGGAATAGTTATGGAAGAGATTAACTCAGACCCTGCTAGGATTCAGGCATGGGCAGAATCTTTTGGTCTTGTAGTTAATCCTTCAAAGTCCCAAGCCATGATTATTGGAAGTAGACAGCTGCGTAACAAAATTTTAATTTTAATAATCTACCTTGTATAACTTATGACGGTGCAATTATTCCACTTACTGATAAGGTTAGAAATTTGGGATTAATAATCGACTGTAACTTATCATGGTCAGCGCACGTCAATGAAATCAGTAAACGTTTGCATCATTCTCTTCATTCTCTAAAACGTCTCCAAAACTTTCTTCCTCTTCAGACTAAAATTATTTTGGCTCGATCCCTGTTATTACTCCTTCTCGATTACGCTGACGTATGTTATTCTGACGCTACCAAGGAGATACAAGATAAATTGGAGAGACTTCAGAATTTGTGCATTCGATTCATCTTCGGTTTGCGCAAATACGACCACGTGTCTAAAAAAGGAATCAAAATGTTACCTTGCTATAAACCGCGGCAATCTGAACTACCAGACTCGTATGGTACAAACTAGAAGAGCACCCTGTCCACACAAAAGTGAGACGCGCGAACCCGAACCAAAACACACCACACAAGTAGGTAGCTTGACGATCTAACAACCATAGGTTTATAGCAAGGTAACATTTTGATTCCTTTTAAACCATGAATTTCCGCAAAGTAACGCCTGATTCAATTCAATGACCACGTGTCTAATTTCCGTCGTGAATTAAAATGGCTCCCTATTCGTCAGCGCCGAAATGTCCACATTCTTGGAATACTCTTTAGTATTTTGAATTTTTCTTGTCCACCCTATTTAAATGAGTGGTTTCTTTTGCCAATTCCGAGTAGTAGACCAGCACGCTCTTGTGTAAGTGCTAAAAGAATTGAGTTGCAACCTAAATAAACCGAAACAATATTTTATGAGAGATCATTTACTGTTTTTGCTACAAAATTATGGAATTCTCTCCCGAATGATATTTTGTCCGATAACCCTTCGCTTAATACTTTTAAACTCAGACTGAAAAAGCATTATTTATCTCAAATTTATACTCCTTAATTGTATTCTATAAATTTTTTTATGTATAATTTGTGTATTATATTGGTATATTTAAGTAATAGTTGTAGTTTATGTAAATGTTTGTATATATATGTCGGAAACAATAAAATCTGAGTAATTCTCATCATCGCATACCCTCTGCTGGCGTCCATGAAGATAAGAACGAAACCAGTCAGTTACTGCGGAAGACATGTTAATTGAAGAGAGGATTCCGAGCAAAACATCCAAATCCACTGAGTTAAAGGCACTGCTGAAGTCAAGCAAGATAACAACAACAAGCATGTCGCGGCTCAAATTATCACTACCGACGGCATTGGAAGATATGGACAATATGTTTTTCTTAACGTCTTCCTCTGTAACATCATGAAAAACAAGAGAATCACAGATAGGCTGGGTGGCGTCTACCAGTTGTTGAAGGCATAAAATTTTATTATTAATTGAAATTTTCACTGGAGGAGTTGAAAAATGATTATTTAAGGCATTTAGATCTAAGGATTGATATGATGAATTTAGAGTTTTACCCACACCTAGCGATTTAAGGAATTTCCAAGTTTGTGAATATGAGTTGTCATTTAAACGGGAAGCTATGTGACGGCGTTTAGCATCTCTACACATCCTATTAAAAAGATTACGCAGCTTTTTATAGGCAGCAGTGTTTAATTCACTAGGGTGCAACTTACAATTTCTTTTGGCTTTATCGCGCTCGACCATAACCTTCTTAATTGAGGTAGTCAGCCAAGGAGCAGGTAGATGTTTAACACGAACAGATTTTAGAGGCGCGTGAGCATCAAACAAATTAATGATCTCGATATTTAATAATCTTACCTTATCATCAATGTTTGAAGCGGTATATATTGGGGACCAATCAATCGAGGATGCATCACGAGTAAATGATTTAATATCAATATTTTTATAGTTACGACGCTTTATTACCCTGCTTTTACGCCTTGGGATTGATATATTATAACTCAGAAAAATTAAATCATGGTAAGAGAAAGGAGCGTCTAATTGACCATGTATACTGAGATGGTTAACATCTATTTTATTTTATTATTTCAATGCGTGAGAAACTGGCCAGTGTATGAACAATTGCTCGCAATAAATCGAAATAAAGGATGACAGATTGTAGGATCTTATACAAATATTTTAAGGGTAAAACAAAAAAATAACAGAACTAACAATATACAAATTCAATGAAAAAACTACTTGAGACTTATTGATGCTAAAGAAAGTATTATTAAAATTAAAGTTTATTTGAAACAAATAGGAGTATAGCTATTTTAGACAAATTATGGGTGACGTTAATTGCTTTGTGCAATCTTTTCTCAGAGTTAGAGTAACTAAATTGTTTACAGATGTTTACGGGATTGGAATTTTGAAACAATTCATAATTTTTTGCAACAATAAAGACGTCTAAACCAAGAAATTGGAGGCGAGGTCGGGAAAACATGAAAAAATGACCCGATCTTAACCAATGAGCTAAATACAGATTTACTCGTGCGCCGCCTTTTCTGTTACAGGGTGTGGCTAGAGAGAAATAGGGGGAGTGTGCACAAATGACGAGAGGAGCGGGACAAGGAGTAACTACGGGGAGTCTTCGTCCAGCGTCGACGGTGACAAGTCGCATCTCATTAATTCCCGGGTTCCGTGTCGATTGTTAATTGTAATATTTTGTAATTGAAAGTACTAAAGTAAATAATCGAAAGTAATATTGTAAATAAATAATTTAACGATAGATTAAATTAGGATTGGTACGAGTTTGGCGTGATTCCTGACTGGGTAATGTACACAGATTTATACACAAAACTAAGTCACGATAGATTCACAGCTTAAAAACAACAATTAACTTTCTAAACTTATAATATTCTTAATAATAAAATTGGGTTTATTGCGCTAACATTGAGTTGGGAATGCTAAGAATGAGAAGTAATTAAATTAAAAGGGGTGAGCCTATTGTGAACTAGCTGTAAATTTATGCCTTAAATTGTATAAGAATTTGTGTGTGTCTCTTACCCTTTTTTTGAGATTTATGTAGAAAACTTAGTGTAAATATATATATATATATAATTATTAAGATTAAAATTGTATTTCCTGTGTGCATGTGTGTAAATATACAATAATGCCAGAGGGGTTTTTCGTTTGAGTGTACCATTTTCCCCTGATTAGTATGGCTAGTTTAGGAATGGAACACTCGATCTCTGATTAGCGTTAATCGCTTATCAAGATCTAAATAATAACACAGTTTCTTCTTTTTTAAATCAGTTAATAAATTTATTTAAAACTAATGCTTCTTTTACTTTTATCCCAATTAATATTAGGCATACCTTAGGGTATTTGATATTGAAGATTTTCCCTAGATTCAGCATTAATGTACATAAACGTAGTTTAGCCCCGAGTTTTGGCATTAAGATTATTAGTATAACCAATTAGACCAAATCTTCAATACTGAATTCCCCCTCATATAAGATCAATCACGATCTCTATACTCATGATTGGATATTAAATTAATAATTTGCTATGAACTTAACTTAGATCGATAAATCTAAACTTAACTAAGAGACAATAGTCAAGCTAGCACCAAAGTAGAGTAGAGTTCCTTCCGAACTAGATTCAGACATAAGAGAGTTTAATCATAATTACAGTTAAATAGATTTATTATTAATTATCATTCCGTTAACTATTTATCTAAATTTGAGGTGCATAAAATGATACTAGAAATGAGAGTGCAAATAACACTAGACTATAGCTATTGTTATTCCGTTTAGTTGAATCGCTGATTTTGAAGGAGTTTGCTGAAGGGGGGGAAAAGCTGTGAGGAGTCCTGAGTAGGTATTTTGAGCAAGGTAGGTAATATCACTATGTGCTAAGGCAAGCTTGGGAAACATTGCAGCGTATGAGACAGTGAGGTTTAAGACGAACTAATTCCATTTAAATTTAAATAAAATTAGTAAATATGCAATACATGACTCGACAGCATTCCGGCGGCGATAACTGGACACCCAATACACGCCATGTCTTACAGGTGACCTCCGACCTTGGTTTGGCCAAACCAAATAAAACCTATCACTTTAATTACAAGTACATATATATAAAACCATGGTTCAGGGGGGGGCTTAAAGCCCATAATAATAAAGTACTCGTCTTCGGACTAGAGGAATTGTAAATGCTAAAATTTACAATTCCAATTGTAAAAAAATTGAAAAAAAATTGTAGCAAAAGGAGGTCATGCTGTCCCCCAATAACCCGATAACAGGGCCAGACACTGGCGTAGGGCTTCCCCGTGTCAGAGTGATATCGGTCGGTTAATGATGGAGCCAATTTGCCCATACATGTCACCATTCATTTAATCATTCTAGTATGATCACCCATCTTAATTTAACTTTGTTAATATTGTGAGTAAAGATTTAAACTTATTGTACAAACAACCGTAATAAAGCACGAAAGGTCGGGCTTCGGATAAGCAGGTAGAATGATTGCTTGAATGGCTCATTGTCTGTCCAGTGAAATGTATTCGCTACACAGTTAACTCTAAAATCAACAATAGTCATTGTTTAGACAGATGTGCTCTAACTGCAGTGTTTCTTAAAAAGATTACGCAGCTTTTTATAGGCAGCAGTGTTTAATTCACTAGGGTGCAACTTACAATTTCTTTTGGCTTTATCGCGCTCGACCATAACCTTCTTAATTGAGGTAGTCAGCCAAGGAGCAGGTAGATGTTTAACACGAACAGATTTTAGAGGCGCGTGAGCATCGAACAAATTAATGATCTCGATATTTAATAATCTTACCTTATCATCAATGTTTGAAGCGGTATAGATTGGGGACCAATCAATCGAGGATGCATCACGAGTAAATGATGCAATATCAATATTTTTATAGTTACGACGCTTTATTACCCTGCTTTTACGCCTTGGGATTGATATATTATAACTCAGAAAAATTAAATCATGGTAAGAGAAAGGAGCGTCTAATTGACCATGTATGCGAACGTTATGCGGCTTAGAAGTGATGATGAGGTCGAGCAGAGAAGCTTCACAGTTGGGTTGAAAATGAGTTGCAGATAATGGAAGTATAGACAAGTTGAAAGATTTAACTAAAGACTAACTTTTTTGACCGTGAATCATTTTTTAAGAGACAGGTATTAAGATCACCCATTATAATGGAATGATCGTAAGATGGGGAAATTTGATCTAGTAGAGTTTCAAGAGTGTGAAAATAATTTATGTGAACAGAGTGTGAGTATACTACGCCGAGAAGAATTTTAGAGTGATGACTATTAATTTCTATTAATAAATATTCTAAGCTGGCTGTGTACGCACTGGGAGATTGCATTATTATTTTAAACGTTATGTTATCTTTGAGGTAAATACATACACCACCACCTCCCTTATCAGTACGATCATTCCTTATAAGATTTGTCAACATATGGTTTAAATTATTTTTTCTTAAAATTTGCTCAAATTTTAAGAAAAAATATTGATATGGGGTGAAGAGAAATATATAGAGGACAGGATATATTTAAGATTATTAAAACTTATTCTTTAATTAATATAATTTATCATATAAAATAATTTTAAAATTTATTTATTTAGATTTATTTTATGAATAATAATTTTTATTATTTTAATTATAATTTATTTAAATAGCTTAATAAGAGTATAATATTGAAGATATTAGGGTGATTATGTAATCTTTAAATATTTATAAAAAAAGGTGTGTGTGCGATTCACACATGCGATAGAAGTGAAACTTCAGTAAATCGACAAAAGAATGAGATGAATATATATAATAATATAAAATAGTATGTATATTTCTGTCTCATTCTTTCCTACACATTTTTGTATTTGTGTCTCTTACCTGTCGTTTTGTATATTTCTGTCTCATTCTTTCCTACACATTTTTGTATTTGTGTCTTTTACCTGTCGTTTTTTCCGTTGCATCCGGTTTGAAATCACAACGATTCTAAAGAAGTTTCACTTCAAAAATTTTTTTTATTTTTACAATGAAAATGTAAAGTTTTATTTAAACTATATAAATATATATATGTATATATATTTTTGGATCAGAAATGAAATTTCAATTTAAAAAAATAAGTTTTATTATGTCTAAATAAGAAATACACTTTAAATAAAACAATTTAAGAATTACATACTTTAAGAGAACAAATCCAAACTATAAATAAAATAATTACTTACAAATCGCACCAACAAACAAACCAACAGAGCTTCTGCACACGACCGAGTCGAAAAGAATAGTGGTGTCTGTGTTTTTTTTTTTTACGGACTGTGTATGCTGTTGGCCCTACTGGCCTTGACAGCGTCACCGGACGGGGGGGCGAGCTGAAGGCTCGCCCGAGTGAGGTCGACCGGGTCAGAACCGGCCTGACCTCCAAGGGGTTTTTTCGGTGTCCGTCACTGAGGGCACCCCCTTCGGGGTTCGAACCTCGGCTCAGGACGCCACCGGCGGGGGGGAGGGATTGTAGCGGTGCTCGTCACGCGCCGAGGCGGCGCCGAGCTGCTACGAAAAAGGGCCCTCGTTTCCGCCGACGGAAACGGTGTGGTGTATGTGTATGTGATGTGTACGGGGCGTTATCTGGCGTCATTCGATCGTCAGGGTCTGTCAAGACGCTTTTGGGGCGTCTGTATCGGTCTTTAATGTTATCTTTAATATTATAGGAGACTGATTCTACTATGAGAGGATTTGAGTGTCGGAGGGCTTTGTCGAAGTAGCGTTTGGAGTATTCTTTAAAGTGGGCTGATAGAGTTTCGAGTTCGAAGTCCCTATGCAGGTCGACATTACGGATATACCAGGGAGAGCCTGATGCTAAACGCATGAATCTATTTTGAATTGTTTGTAAGGTTTTCAACCTGTTTTTAGGAACGTATGAGAAGCATACGTTCGCATATGATATGATGGGACGGACGCACGTTTTGTAGAGCGTTAACTTATTTCTAAGTGACATTCTACTTTTCGCGTTTATCATGGGATAGAGACGACTGAGAACAAAGGCGGCTTTGTACCGGACTCTTTTAATGTGGGGGATGAAAGTGAGTTTATTGTCAAATGTGACACCTAGGTACTTGACCTGTTTTTGCCAGGGAATCGGCTTCCCGTGCAGGGTGATTGCTCTTGGCTGAGGATAGTGGCGTGGACGCAGATTGAAGTACATTGCTGCACTTTTCTCTGGGTTCACCTCTATCCTCCACTTTTTGAACCATTCACCTAACGCGGTAGCCGCTCCTTGTAGTCTGTCGTGTATTGTCTGTCTATTTCGGGCGGAGGTGTACAATGCGGTATCGTCCGCGAAAAGGGCTAGTTTGACATTGCAATACATGGGGATATCGCTCGTGTACAGGGAGTATAAGATCGGTGAAAGGACTGCGCCTTGGGGTACGCCGGCGTTGATGGGGCGGGAGGTGGAGAGTGTCCCTTCTACTCTGTAGCGAAACGAGCGGTTTGACAAGAAGTCTCGTATGATGTGCACGAGTCTATCTGGCACTCCCATTTCGTAAAGTTTATAAATTAAACCGTTGTGCCAGACTTTGTCAAATGCCTTCGCTACATCGAAGAAGAGGGCTCCTGTTGGGATTCTACCGTGCTTATGATGAAAGGAGTGAAGAACGTGTTCCGTTAAGCGGTATGCCTGGTCTATTGCCGAGTGTTCGGTACGAAATCCGAATTGCTCATTTATGAGCAGTCTCTTTTCATCAATGATGTTTTTGAGACGAACTAGTACGATCTTTTCGTAAACTTTGCCTAGCGTGTTTAGGAGAGAAATCGGTCTGTAGCTGGAGGGTTTGTTCCTGGGTTTGCCAGGCTTGTGGAATCCTATCACTATGGCCTCTTTCCACTGAGCGGGGAAGGCCGAAGCTGCAAGGAGGGTATTGAATATTGCTGCCAGTAGGCAAATAAGATGAGTGGGGAAGTTTTTTAGTATTTTATTGGTAATCCTATCCGGGCCGGGTGCCTTTTTGGCATGCTGATTCCTAATAATATCTGCTACTTCGACTGGTGATGTTGGTCTGATCGGTGGGTCCTTTAGTGGGAGGGAAAGCCTGCGTTCGACTTCCGAATCTACCTTTAAGAGGTGATTGGGGTCTACGGGGAGGGAAATGGGGGAGCATTGGCTCTCAAAACCGTCGGCTAAGCACTCGGCCTTATGCGCGTCGTCAAGGGCAAAACTGCCATCGGTTCTATGTAGTGGAGGCATGGCTGAAACAGTGTCGTTTTTCAGTGCTCTCGCCAAGGCATAGTATGTTGTATGCCCTGGCGTGAGCTCCGAAAGCCGTCTGTTCCAGTGTTCGTCCGTGATATCTGCAAGACGAGCTTTTACCTTCCTTTGCAGATCCCACAGACGTCGCCTGTTTGCGTCAGTCGGGTATGTGTCGTAAGCCCTAGTCGCTGCGTTTTTACGTCTAATAAGCTCTTTGGCTGCCTCAGGAAGCTCCCGGCGTCCGTCAGGATGCACCGGGACCTTCCTGGAGCAGTCATCGATCATACGTTGGATATGAGAGGTTAGTTTATCGGACTCCTCTTTGGCTCCTTCCACCGAGGCAACAGTGTCTGGCGGCAAAAATGAGTGGGGGGAATCGGGGTCTGTTGACTGTAGACGCTTGAAGAGCGTTTTCCAATCTATTACTGTTTTGGTCTCTGGGGGCCTAGTGTTATCTGGTCCTAGCTGGATTAGGACTGGTCTGTGGTTGGAGGCGAGTTCGGATAGCGACTCTATAGAGCGCACCTGTAGGGTGACGCCCTTGAGAATCGCTATGTCGAGTACATCCGGTCTGTGTCCGTCAGTTGTAGGGTATCGGGTCGGCCTGAGTGGTGCTATAACTTCGAAGTCCATGAAGTGGGCTCCGTTACTATCTGTCAGTTTGCTTAATTCTTGTCCTCTATTGTTAGCTACGCGGGAGTTCCAGCGCGGGTGTTTACAGTTGAGGTCCCCGGCCAGAAGGACCGAGTTCCCTAGGGAGAGGAGCGACTGAATGTCGCTTTTCAAAAGGGACTTAGACGGGGAGAGGTATGCAGAGACTATTATGAGTGGCGGATGGCCTGTTAGAGACAGGTGGCACACTGATGCCTCGATGTTGGTGAGTGGTGGAGGGTCCAAGGGGACGCAATGGAGAGACCTTCTGTAGTAAATGACAGTGCCGCCCAGGGGGGCGTCTAACCTGTCATTTCTGATGATGTTATAATTTGCAATCTTTGGATCGCGCATGCTAGGTTTCAAGAAGGTCTCTTGGACTACAAATATATCTAACTGGTGATCTTTAACAAATTCGCGGACTTGCGTTAGTTGCGGCATGAGACCGTTTGCATTGAAGGTTGCAACGGTCAGAGAGCGGGGCCTGAGTCTACCATTTGTGTGTAAATCCATGTTGAGTTTAGTTAAGAAAGAGAGACTAAGCGGGCATATAACTCCGCATGTTCAAGGAGAGCTATGGTGCGATTTACTTTAAACTTTCCTGTGAAGGCTATAAGCTCCTCAGGATCGATTAGCGACTTAAGGTCTCTAATCGAGTCTAGAGTCGTTTTGGCGGGAGCGGGGCCAGTGGCGTGCCCTAGAACGCGAGCTGTGGTACGAATAGGTACGGGCGCGGGACCAGCGGCGGTCGTGATTTTGCCTACTGCCGATGGGGATGTGGGTTGTGCAGCTTTAGTGGGGAGGGCTGGCCATTCCGACGGGGCCGTTGTGTTTAAGGCGGGTTGTTTGGGGGAAGCAGTTTGGGGTTTTCGCCCTTTGGCCGCTTTGCCCCTAGCGCTGTTGTTTGTCTTCCGCGGGGCCTGGGGACATCCGCGATAGTTCGCTGGATGCCCAAGCTTGCCGCACAAGACACAGCCGGGAGGGAGTTCGGGCAGAGGGCCCTTACCCCTGTCCCGTTGTCCTCACCTACCCCCCAAATATGTTAGAGATAAAGCAAACACAACGAGATCTGATATAATAACGTTTATGTAATTAAATTAAAAAAAAAAACTAACGGCAGAGCAATTACAATATCTCAGGGTCGTGGGTTGGTTTATATCGCCGTATGGTCGTGCCAAGGATAATACTCCCCTGACAGCGCGTTGTCGCAGGTGCAGGTGGAATGCAGCTGGATGGCAGGCCTGGTGCTTAACAGCAATGGCGGGCCGCTGTTTGTTTTTTTTTTCTCTTAAAAGTGGATCTTCGAATGAGCTCGATCCTGAGCTTCGATCCCCAACGCTCGGATTAACTGGTTCGATGTACGTCCGAATGGTTCAATCCCGAACTTTGGACCCTGGAATTGTGATGAATCCCAAGTTATAAAAAGCCTTTAAGCCTCCGCTGATTGAGAACTGCACACCCACGCTTAAAGCAAGAAGCGGTGCAGGGAAGTATTTAATGAGTAGTTGGTGCAGTTCACGATCAGAACGGAGTTACAAAATCTTATGATGCAAAATAATGAAAAAAAAAATAACAGAACAATAGAAACCAGGCAAATATTATTAATTGCTTTAAAATTAAAATTTTTCAGGGCAATAATATTTTTTTTAATTAACAAGTAATTTAATATTCTTTTTTAAATGAAAATAAGATTTACAGAGCAAGAAAAGATTTTGCGTTATATAAAAAAAATGAATGAAATAAAATGACACGTTTAAATTTACCACGAGGCGAAAGGATGACGCAATCGCTGCATAGCGATTGCTCGTGCTATAGCAAAAATACAAATAATAAAAACTAATTAAGCACTAAATCTAAGCACTACCTTTATCATGAAGAATGTGCAACTTACCCTTATTTGGGGTGAAAATTAAAAACTGAAATACGTTCAGTAATGAAATTATAGACAACCTCGCACGGCCAGGGACGGGCCGTCACTGCCGTGTCCTCGACCGGCGCGAGCGTCGATCACTCGGTTCTTTTGTTTTAGTAAATTGTAAGCATTAGGGTTCGTTATCGTGTTATTATTAGGGTTATTTATTTATTATATTTATTTTTAATTTAATTTTTTTTATTTCTAAACATAAATTATTTTATTTAAAAAAAATAACGTATACTACGTTACAGTACCCCGCGCGCCACAAAAGGATTTTATTATCCTTATATATTTATGATAATAAAATCCGCACTAAAAGTAAAAATCTTGCAGTTATCATTTCATAATTCCTCATTCATACTTCACGCAATCAAACCAGCAAGAGTAACCATACCTAAGGTTACTAACGCGACCTATCATTTGTTGAGGAGATCAGGTATAGAAAAAAAACTGATCTACTCCTACAAGTGTTCAAAGTACAAGGTGTTAAAGGGTGGCAACGGTTAAACTGATTAAAGATATACGTTGTGTTGATTGTTAAAAAAAAAAAAGAAAAACAATTATTTATTCAGACCTATTAATTTAATATCTTTGACATGCCAGGTTCCTAAGCTTTTACCAGACATATCTGCCAAAATATAAACTAAGGGAGATTTCTTTTCTATAATACGACATTTGATGAATTTTGGTGCAAGTTTTTTGGAAAAATGTTTGTCCTTATCGCTCAGAACGTACGTACGTTTCATCACAATATCTCCTACCTTAAACTCAGATGGCTTACGACGAAGGTTATAATGTGAAGTATTTTTGATATAAGCGTGATGAAGTTTTGCTTGAACTTTATTAAAAACTTCTGAGAGACTTCCTACATTTTCCGCATAAATATCACGTGGGAGGAAAAGAACTTCGTCACCTAAATCTGAATCAAGATAATGTGAACCGCAAGAAACTAACTCTCTTCCAAAAACTAAAAATGAAGGAGTGAAACCAGTCGCTTCATTTACAGAATTGTTAATGGCGAACTGCACCTTAGGAATATAAATGTCCCAAGTACGATGATCGTCATCTACAAAAGTCGAAAGACAAGTGATGATGGTCTTATTATAACGTTCCACCAAATTGACTTGAGGTGTATACTTCGGGGTGTAAAAGATGTTAGGGATGTTATATCGTTTAAAGAGTGATTCTGTTATTTTACTGATAAATTGGCTACCATTATCTAAGAAAATCGTTTGGGGTACTCCGTGAACTAAAAATACTGAATCTTCAAGAATCTTGGTAACAATAGTAGAAGTAGCAGATCGTATAGGAAAAATTAAACAGAATTTAGAAAAACAACATGTGATTACGAAAATATATGAATTTTGTTTTCTGCTAACGGGTAAAGGACCCATGAGATCCACAGAAATCATTTGAAAGGGACGGCAACATTGTTTGGGGCGACCCATTTCACCTAAAATCTGATGATTTTGTGCTTTGTAAGAAAGACATTTATCACAAGAACCAACGAATTTAACAACGTCTTGGTACATTCCGGGCCAGAAATAGCATAACGTAAGACGACGATACGTTTTAAAGACGCCTAGATGTCCAGCCGTAGGCTCTGCGTGATTTTCGTTAATGACTTGTTCACGCAGTTCACTCGGAACTACCTCTTTCCAAGAAAACTCTGAAGTTAGATTATGTTTGTTTTTAGAAAGCCTAAACAATGTGTCGTTTTTGATTAAAAAATTAGGAAAATTTTGAGGTTTAGTAAGACAAGAATTAAATATGTTCTTATACCATGCATCTTTAGTCTTTAAATGAGTACCTGAGATACTTAACGCGTTAATCGGAACAGACCTTGAAAGTGCGTCTGGTATAACATTATCAACGCCGCGGCGGTGCTTAAGATCAAAATTAAATGCGGACAATCTCAAGCCCCATCTAGCTAACCTTCCGGTAGGATTATTTAGAGTGAGAAACCACTTCAAAGCACTGTGATCTGTATATACAGTGAACGGTCTTCCATTCTCTAAATAACACCTCCAATGCTCTAAGGGCCGTCACTGCCGTGTCCTCGACCGGCGCGAGCGTCGATCACTCGGTTCTTTTGTTTTAGTAAATTGTAAGCATTAGGGTTCGTTATCGTGTTATTATTAGGGTTATTTATTTATTATATTTATTTTTAATTTAATTTTTTTTATTTCTAAACATAAATTATTTTATTTAAAAAAAATAACGTATACTACGTTACACCCCTGCTGCAGTCGGCGGTGGAGTGGCCTGAGGCCAGACATTTTACGCATCGGGGAGGGAGGTCGCAATTTTTGGCTGCGTGGCCGTACCTTTGGCAGTTGTGACATTGCCCCGGGGCGCCACGAGTGTGCGGTACTTCTATTTTTATCCCGGAAAAGTTGCATAATGTGGTTATGTTGTATATGGCTTTTGATTCAGCCGTAAGGGGAAGCGAAACTAGGACTAAGTCTAGGTGGACTTTGGTGGTATTTTTTTTGTATAGTCTGTAGACTCCCTTGGGTCGGAAGCCTTTGTCTGTCAGGTCTTTTTGGACTGTTTTAATGTCGATCTCTTTAGGTATGCCCCTGATGACGACGCGAAGATCGCGTTCTTCTTCAAGGGCGTACGTAAAGAAAGCGAGTTTCTTACTCCTAAGGAGGGTCGTGAGGGCACGATGGTCATTCGACGATGGGACTGTGATTTTGATCCCTGGGTTGAGCGGGCGCTAGTAAAATTGATATGCGCATCGCGCATGCAACCACTGACATTATTCCATTGAGACTTGTCCTGCAGGAATAGTGGCGGTGGGGTTTTGACTCTTTGTTTAGCTTGCGTCATAGGGACGTCAGCCTCTGGGATAGCCTGCGTGGCTGGTACGGGGACTTGGTTGACGGGTGATCCCGTTGGAAGGGCGGTGGTGGGTGCCTGAGGGGCTGTTGATTGCGAGATAGCCTTTTTGGCCTGTTTTTTAAGCGGTACTATCGCGTGTGGTGACTTGAGCTTGCGCTTAGATTTGGATTTGATGACTGTGAATCCGTCACAGTCCATATCCGTTGGGGTGGTGGAGCCTGAAGGGCATTGGGTTTCCGGGTGTTGGGTTTCGGAAGGCGGGGTCACCGCTAGAGGCTCCTCTACAGGTGCCGTTTCGGGCGCTTCTAGGGGAGCCCTAGTGAGGACCGTGGTGGGCGGGGAGCTAATAAAGCTTACCGTTACCGGTTGATCCTTAACCGCAAGCTCGGCTAATTTAACATTAGCTGGGCAGTGGGTTTTGGAGAAGTCGGCCATGAGCTGTGGTGCGTTTGGGACATTTTTTGCAATGTATCTGAGGAATTCCTCGAAATCGGGCTCCGACCAGTTTTTGGTCCAGACAAGGTGTTGTTCCACCCCGGCCATGATGGCCGGGGGGTGTGTGCCTACGGTGTAAAACCCTAGCTGCGTCTCTGCCTTGTGGGGCAGAGTTGTGTGCCTAGCTTAAAAACTAGTGTACTTACTGACCACCGCGGGAGCGGCGGTAGTTCCTAACGGGAGCCTACGCTACCCTACGGCGACACTGCACTGCACTAAACTGCACTGCACTTACACACGCGTGGGTGCCCAGGACGGGCAACGGACGCGCACTGAAGCTAACACTAGGCTAGCGCGGCTAGCCTGAAAAG
Source organism: Limenitis camilla (assembly GCA_905147385.1). NCBI lineage: Eukaryota > Metazoa > Arthropoda > Insecta > Lepidoptera > Nymphalidae > Limenitis > Limenitis camilla. The sequence goes on from CAJHVI010000039.1 coordinate 148,352, forward strand.
ACGACGCGAGGGCGCTATGAGAAGCGCGACCGGACTTGTTCCGCTCAAGAGACATCCGCACGCGACGGAGGCTCGAAGCGAACTCGGCGGTGTCTGTGTGGCGGTCGCTCGCTTTTTATACTACTCAGTACCATTCATTGTCGGTCGGTTTCTATAGATCTAACACGGCCTCTCCTGACTACGCGTCGTCCTCGACCGCGTCCCGTATGTCCGGCAGCGCGTTGAGCGTTGAGGCTTCTGTACTCGCGTCCGAGTGATGTGGTCCAGCTACCACAGCAGTAGCCGGAGAACGCTCAACACCTTCTCCCGTGGTAGTCGTGTCATCATGGTTCTCGTCATCTATAAATTAAACAAGTACATTTATTTTCCGTAGGTATATGAAGATGTCTAAATCTCACATTCATCACGCTTACAAGGCCCTCTTTCAGTATAGATCATACAGATGAAAATAATCATGGAAATTCAAAAGCGTGCTTTTAAAAATCCATGAATCCTTATCTACATACGTCAATCTTACGTCACCTCATGCTGTCATCATGCTCAGTGCCATGGCTTCCATACGATATGTAGGGCATGCGTCGCGCAGACCGCCGCCGCTAGGATCGTACCGCAGTCCGTCCTCTACATACCCAGCCCTCGTTTGAAGGCGTTAACCTTGACAGAGGTGCCTGCAGTACACCCCAGGAACAGACGTTCACACATGCTTGGTAGCGCAAACGTACCGCGGTGCGATGCATGGGGAGCGTCCCGCAGGCACGTCCCCAATAGCTACATGGCATGCGGGCATCGCGCAGACTGGGGTAGTAGTAGTACGGTGACGTCTCCACACAAGTACTCACGCTCGAAGAATGCAGCGCAAGTCTCTGGACACCACTCTCCACGCCAGGGCACCATGTGTTGCGCCGCTCAGCAGTCGCAGCTCATATCGTCCACCGGGTAGCGCACAAATAACCCTATAAGGGCCCCGCATACCTGGATCGAGTTTACCTGTCGACTGAGAATTTTTAATTACGAACACAAGGTCATTAGTTTTAAATTCACGAGGAGGATGTCGTTCTCGATTGACGTAGCTATCCTGCTGAATCTGGTTACGTTTCAACAACTCTGTAGCACGATTCCGCCGTAATTCACGTTCAGCTTCACGATTTGATTGAGTTCCATCAATTACCAGATCTCGTACGAGCGAACGTATTACCAAAGTGCAAGCGTCAACTCCGATGAGAAGGTTTAGAGGAGAAAACTGTGTTGTTCTCTGTTTCGTAACATTTAGTGTAAGTTGCAGCTTCCATAGGGTATCCGCCCACATAGCGCCCCTGTGGTTTACCTCTATGCGAATCATATTTAATGTAGTTCGTATGTATCTCTCTGCTTGTCCATTTGCATGGTGCATTTCTGGGTTAATGTAGTGAATTGCTGCTCCAATCTCGTCAATAAATTTTTTGAAATTATGTGACTCGAACATACGACCCTTGTCGGTGACTAGTAGCTTCGGTACTCCAAATAATGAAACAGCGTTAGTGAACACACGCAGTAGCTCAGGAGCGTCTTGTTTGTATATGGGGTATAGTAGGCTATACTTAGATTACGCGTCTATTATCAACAAAACAAACTTGTAGCCCTTCGACTCAGGGAGGGGACCTAACACATCAATATGTAGTACAGAGAATGGAATGTCAGGTTTTTCCCAAGAAGTTATACTTTGGAGGGATGCTGATGGCACTCGTTTTTTTGATATACAGACTACACAGTGATCTATGTATTTTTTGACAAATCGTCTCATGCCCGGAAACCAAAAATGCTTCAGAATGAGGTCTAAAGTTTTGTCGTAGCAAACGTGACTATGTTCATCGTGAAAAACGCGTAACAAACTTAGCCGGTTACCTTTTGGAATATAACAGAGGAGTTTAGGTTCCTCGCCGACTGGAGTGTATGTCGAACGTATAGTCTTGGAGATAAACCCACCAGCGAGCGACACGTGGAAGTAGATCTTTTTTTCGTTCCGTGGCCTTAAGGGCGTTACAATCGGTCACGACTTTAAAAGTTATACCTATAAGATAGTGCCTGAACTGTTGTAACGCTTTAACTACGGCGAGTGTCTCCAGCTCGTAGGAGTGATACCGACTTTCAGCACCCTGTGTTATTTTACTGTAGTAGGCAACGACTTTCTTACCACCGTCTTCGTGAGTTTGTATAAGTACGGCTCCAAAGCCAATACTACTAGCGTCTGTATGAACCTCCGTGGGCAACTTGGGGTCAAAAATAGCCAATACAGGTTTGCTAGTTAGTAACGTTATTATTTCTTGGCGCACTAATTCTTGTTCCTCACCTCATTTGAATGAAGAGTCTTTCTTTAACAATTCGGAAATACAACGCGTTTTAGTGGCATAACCTTTAATATAACGCCTGAAGTACCCAGCGAGCCCCAAAAATTGGCGCACTTGCTTGACATTGGTTGGCGGTAACGAATCTAATAGAGCCTTAACCTTTTGGGGACTCGGCCTAACCTGACCTCCGCTTATTATCCTACCTAGGTATTCTATCTCCGTAGTTAAAAAGACGCATTTTTTTAGATTTATAGAAAACCCAGCTTTAGTTAGGGTGGTGAGGACCTCACGTAATAGTTCGATACCTTCGCGAACCGTGGCGCTCATAAGAAGTACATCGTCTATATAGACCAACACATTACCCGCCTCAATATGTTTTCGTAACGTCTTATTAATGATACGCTGGTAAACGATAGGGGAGTTACACAGACCGTACGGCGTTTTCATATACTCGTAATGACCCTCTGGCGTAACAAAGGCTGTTTTGTGTATGGAATCTGAGCTGACTCGAATTTGATGAAAGCCAGTTGCCATGTCTAGCGACGTAAATCGAGTTATTCGCCTATCGCCCAGCCTATCGATATGATCATCAATTAGCGGTAACGGATATCGATCTTTCACGGTAATTCTATTGAGAGCCCTGTAATCCACGCACATTCTATCGGATCCGTCTTTCTTTTTCACTAAAATGATAGGACTAGCGTTTTCGGATTCTGATTCTCTAATGATGCCCTTTTCTAATAGATCGTCAACAATTTCCCTAACCTTCAATTTTTCTGCTAAAGAAAGCTTGTAAGGCCTATACGTGATCGGCACATCACTTATCAAATTGATATGCATCTCACCGCAGTACCGGATATGAAATAGTCCGAAAAAGTGTTTATAATACCTAGGAAACTTTCGCGGTCAGTACCCAATAGCGGCGTTTTAATATCGACTTCGCGTTTACTTGGGGTCGCGACTACATTTGAGACCGTATTAGTATGTGTTCGCGTAAGATATTGTTTGTTCTTCGTTCGGACGTACGTTATACCATCCCTGTTAAGGACATCGGTACCTATTATAATCGGCGTTGACATATATAACTCGGGTACAACTACTAAGTCCGCTTCGATTGATATCTCGCTAAATTCAAGCGTAAGAGTTACGTATGATTTTGCCGTGATCTCAAGCGCACTTAAGCCCTTCAATATACAATTTGTAGGATGTAGTTTGCAAGAAAAGTATTTGATTACGTCAGAAGAAATTAGGGATACGTTTAGAGCGCCACTATCTATAAGGACATCGACCGGAATGCCTTGAATAACAGCGGTAGTGATATCGCTATTTCTACTATCGGGACGACTTTGACAAAAGTTTACGTCACGCTTATTTTGTGTACACTTAGCCTTAGCGAAACAGATTTCTTCAGAATGACCGCCTTTTTTACAAAATGAGCATATCACTGTGGGTATATTTGTAGGTTTCGCTTTTTTCGGGCACTGGTAACTTTTATGACCCGGCAAATGGCAAACAAAGCACTTCGAACTAGGGCCCGGTTTTGTAAAGTTACTTTTCTTCGGTTGAAAAGAAGTTTTATCCCTAAGTAACGATTTACTCGCGTTAGGTTTAGTGTATATCGAAAGAAACGACACAAGTTTCTCAGTAGTTAAATCAGCGTTAGCTGCAGCCGCCCTTACTTGAGGATCAGTAATACCGCGTATCGTTATGAGTGTTATTAATTCCTCACTGAGACCCTTGACTATTCGCAACCGTAAAAGAGTCCGACGTGCATATTCGCTATACGTAGGGTAGTTGTCAGATGTTTTATTCATTGCCTCGTATAAAATATTTGCGTAGTCTAACTTTCGCGGACATAAGGGTCTAAAATCGAATTTAAAATTACTCCACGACCTATCATTCGTAACCCACTCATTCAACCACGTCTTAGCATCACCTTTTAGACAGTTCGCGACGCGTGATAAACATTCACGGTTATCCCAGTGGTTCGATAACTGTGCACGATCTACTTCATCGCACCAAACATCTATGTCATGAATAGCCGGATCAAAGTTTGACACATAATAATCATTAGGACGATTTGGAGCAATAGATTGTATTGCCTCAACGAGAGCTTGAGTAGCAGAATTATTTTCACAGTTATTTATTTTGGGGGTAGTCGTGGAACTATTTTCGATCGACTCTAACCTACTAAGTATCGTTCCCAATGTTTTATCAAAATGTTCTCGTAAACTTGGTTCACTTTCACTATGTTCATTCGTTTGCATGTTTACTGGCACTTGTAATTTCTGATGACGCCTGGTGCATCGCATCAATGCTAAAGGTCATATGTATATTAGAATACACGCCCTATTTGCGCGTCTCAACTCCTACCATCCCCTCCTCACCAATAGCTTCTGCAAGAGATTTGTTATAATTGCCAAAATAGATTAATGGAACCTTGTTCATTGTGTGAGCAGTGTGCCGCTGATTACTAGTCTTGTCAAACATCTCTTCGGCATTGCCGTGATCTGCAGTGATGAGCAGGTGCGCCCCGTATTTTTGGGCTGCTTGCATTATTTCTCCAATACAGCTATCCATGGTTTCGCAGGCAATTTTTGTTGCTTCGAAATTTCCTGTGTGGCCTACCATATCTGCATTTGCAAAATTCACACATATGAAATCATAATAATTCTTTTGTATGTTTTCAACAACCGCATCTTTGACTTGTACTGCGGACATTTGCGGCGCTAAATCATAAGTCGCAACTTTTGGAGACGGAATTAAGACTCTATCTTCATTATTATACTCTTTTTCCCTGCCGCAGTTTAGGAAGTATGTTACATGCGCATATTTTTCCGTCTCTGCGATTCTTATTTGTCTTTTTCCTGCGCGTGCTATAACCTCACCCAAGGTGTTTTGTACAGATTCTCTAAGAAACATTAGATTTATGTATTCTGCCATTTCATTCATTTGAATACTGAGTCATAGATGTCATATAACGAAATGATGGATTTCTTGTACCCGCTAGCATCTTAGCAATTTGTCGCATTCTATCCGGCCTAAAATTAGCCATAAACAAAGCATCATCATCACAAATTCCTTTATATCCTCGCAAGATAGCAGGAGGAATAAACTCATCATACAGAGAATTTGCGTAACAATGCTCCATATACTCGATCGGATCTTTAAAATGAGCGTCTACCTTTCCAAGCATTGCACCAAAGTAGTAGTAGAAGTTCAGTTGACCCTCTGCTTTCCGGATTTTTTAGAGCTTCTAAATTGCTTTTTAAATTTTTAATATAATCACTGTGAGTTAATAGTGATGTGTCGAGAATAAGGTGAGGACCATACTGCGTTGTACTAAGCTGCTGCTGCTCTTTGCAATTTGTACATTGAAGAGCCTGTGTTTTTGTTTGAAGATCGTCAACAGCATTTTGCAGGTACATAAATCCATTTATCAATATAATGTTTATATTTATGGATAGGATGAGACTTTCACGTTTGTAAAAAAACTTGCATTTGGAACAGGTACAATTGTCCGTCGTTATGCAGCTAGCGACATTTGCAAATACAAGTTCAGCTAAATGAGCTGCATTACATTTTGCATTTAGTGTGTATATTTTTCGAGTCTGTGAAACACGAAAGATGTGTGGGTCACGAGATGAAATATCCATCAGAATTTTTGCTCTGTCTTTGTATGAGTTCACATCAATTTTACCCTTTTGTAAAATGTTTTGGGCAAGCTCAAATACTGAATTCTTTATTTCTGAAGTCTTAATTTTATATGCTTCGTAGATGGCGATTGCATTAGTGGTAATTTGCACTAAAGAATCAAATGCGCATGTTTCTAAAACAATTATATTTTTTTTAGGAAGGATCACTGGTTCACAAATAGTGCCATTTTGAAAAAGCGGAATTCCAATTTGTGTCACTCGGTTCATGGAATCCCAATCAGGTGTTGGTGACAGATACTTGGTCTTCCTTTTTTTTTCAATTTTTTGAGAAGCTTTTTCCTTTTCGTCTCCCCTGCCTCTCCAATTCTCCCGTTCGTTTAATGAGTCCCGGTTTTTTTGTGTCAAAAATCTATCATCATTTTGGCTTAGAGAAACATTAAGAGGTGTGGAGCTTTTTGATAACTCCTTAAAGCTTTCAATACTAAATCTTTGAAGTGTTGTAGATTTTTGAGTTTTGAGTTTATTGAAAAATGTTATTAGAGTTTTTTGTGGAACTATCCGGGGGGCTAACAGAACTCCGATCAGAACTCATAGCACTCGCAAAATTTCAAATTTCAAAATTTTCTGGTATCTTTGAAGTGTTGTAGATTTTTGAGTTTTGAGTTTATTGAAAAATGTTATTAGAGTTTTTTGTGGAACTATCCGGGGGGCTAACAGAACTCCGATCAGAACTCATAGCACTCGCAAAATTTTGAATTTCAAAATTTTCTGGTATCTTTGAAGTGTTGTAGATTTTTGAGTTTATTGAAAAATGTTATTAAAGTTTTTTGTGAAACTATCCGGGGGGCTAACAGAACTCCAATCAGAACTCATAGCTCTCGCAAAATTTCGAATTTCAAAATTTTCTGGTATCTTTGAAGTGTTGTAGATTTTTGAGTTTTGAGTTTATTGAAAAATGTTATTAGAGTTTTTTGTGGAACTATCCGGGGGGCTAACAGAACTCCGATCAGAACTCATAGCACTCGCAAAATTTCGAATTTCAAAATTTTCTGGTATCTTTGAAGTGTTGTAGATTTTTGAGTTTTGAGTTTATTGAAAAATGTTATTAGAGTTTTTTGTGGAACTATCCGGGGGGCTAACAGAACTCCGATCAGAACTCATAGCACTCGCAAAATTTCGAATTTCAAAATTTTCTGGTATCTTTGAAGTGTTGTAGATTTTTGAGTTTTGAGTTTATTGAAAAATGTTATTAGAGTTTTTTGTGAAACTATCTGGGGGGCTAACAGAACTCCGATCAGAACTCATAGCACTCGCAAAATTTCGAATTTCAAAATTTTCTGGTATCTTTGAAGTGTTGTAGATTTTTGAGTTTATTGAAAAAGGTTATAAGAGTTTTTTGTGAAACTATCCGGGGAGCTAACAGAACTCTGATCAGAACTCATAGCACTCGCAAAATTTCGAATTTCAAAATTTTCTGGTATCTTTGAAGTGTTGTAGATTTTTAAATTTTGAGTTTATTGAAAAAGGTTATTAGAGTTTTTTGTGGAACTATCCGGGGGGCTAACAGAACTCCGATCAGAACTCATAGCACTCGCAAAATTTCGAATTTCAAAATTTTCTGGTATCTTTGAAGTGTTGTAGATTTTTGAGTTTTGAGTTTATTGAAAAAGGCTATAAGAGTTTTTTGATGAACTATCCGGGGGGATAACAGAACTCCGATCAGAACTCATAGCACTCGCAAAATTTCGAATTTCAAAATTTTCTGGTATCTTTGAAGTGTTGTAGATTTTTGAGTTTTGAGTTTATTGAAAAAGGCTATAAGAGTTTTTTGATGAACTATCCGGGGGGATAACAGAACTCCGATCAGAACTCATAGCACTCGCAAAATTTCGAATTTCAAAATTTTCTGGTATCTTTGAAGTGTTGTAGATTTTTGAATTTTGAGTTTATTGAAAAAGGTTATAAGAGTTTTTTGAGGATCTATCCGGGGCGCTAACAGAACTCCGATCAGAACTCATAGCACTCGCAAAATTTCGAATTTCAAAATTTTCTGGTATCTTTGAAGTGTTGTAGATTTTTGAGTTTTGAGTTTATTGAAAAAGGTTATAAGAGTTTTTTGAGGAACTATCCGGGGGGCTAACAGAACTCCGATCAGAACTCATAGCAATCGCAAAATTTCGAATTTCAAAATTTTCTGGTATCTTTGAAGTGTTGTAGATTTTTGAGTTTTGAGTTTATTGAAAAAGGTTATAAGAGTTTTTTGAGGAACTATCCGGGGGGCTAACAGAACTCCGATCAGAACTCATAGCACTCGCAAAATTTCGAATTTCAAAATTTTCTGGTATCTTTGAAGTGTTGTAGATTTTTGAGTTTTGAGTTTATTGAAAAAGGTTATAAGAGTTTTTTGAGGAACTATCCGTGGGGCTAACAAAACTCCGATCAGAACTCATAGCACTCGCAAAATTTTTAATTTCAAAATTTTTCTGGTATCTGAAGTGTTGTAGATTTTTGAGTTTTGAGTTTATTGAAAAATGTTATTAAAGTTTTTTGTGGAACTATCCGGGGGGCTAACGGAACTCCCATCTGAACTCGTGGAACTCTTTCGAAAAAATTCACGTAACACGTAGCGGAATGACGAATTACTATCTACACTGTCATACCGCGATTCATTCGCGGTATCTCTCAACATAGATCCCGCTAACACGTAGTGGGATGACGAGCTTATCGTCACGCCGCCGCGAACCGTCATACCGCGATTCATTCGCGGTATCTCAGCCGCTAACAAGAGATCCCGCTAACACGTAGCGGGATGACGAGCTTATCGTCACGCCGCCACGAACCGTCATACCGCCGCGGTATCTCTTAACATAGATCCCTTACTTAACCGTCATACCTTAACATAGATCCCGCTAACACGTAGCGGGATGACGATTGTCGTTTAGCTATAAATATTAAGGAATTTACCAAACGAAAAAAAGGCAAAAGAAACCCTAGTCATTGTCTATTTTCAGTATTGGCGTTTTTTAAGTCTTAAACACTGCAATTTAGCTGCTTTTAATTGCAACTAACCTACGCTGCAAATGTTTAAGAAATTTACTAAGCAGAAAAAAAGACAAAGAATTCCCGAGTTAGCTAGTCTTTTACTATCTCTGTCGAGTATTGGCATTTTTTGATGTCTTGTAACGCTTTATAAGCGCGTTCAGCTTATTTAGATAAAAATCTAGATGTAGATGAAGTTTTGTAAAGACATACAGTATCTATATACTGCAAAAAATTGAACATAAGACGCCGATACATTAAGTAATCCTTACCTTTTAATCTGCAGATTGGCGAAAGCAAATACAATAGCTTCATCATTTCATGATAAGAGGGCTGGCGGAGTTTGTCAAGCAAGTTTTTTGTTTCTGCGAGCTACTACCCTTTCTTGGTGGACTAAAATCACAACAGCTGCAGAACCTAAATTGCTTCATACTACACCTTTTCCCTTTCCCCTGAAACTAGAATCTATATACTTAACTTTAGAAACTTTAAAATAAGATGCGATCTAATATTAGGCAGTTATTTTACTATATAAAGCCTAATCTATCTTATTTCATCATAGCTTTTATTGCAGTTTTATTTTCAGCCTTAATGATCCTCCTCTTTGGCAGAGGCTTAAGCAATATAATTGATTCTGGCACAGAGCACGATTTTACTACCAAACTATTAGTTGCAATACTTATAGTTTTAGCCATTTCTCTCACTGCATTTACTCGGTTATATTTCATTGGCATTGGCAGCGAGAAAGTTATCGCAAGAATCAGATATGACTTATATAGCAGTATCACTAACTTGCAACCAAGTTTCTTTGAGAACACAGGCGTACAAGATGTTATTTCAGCGTTAGTTACTGATACCTCTGTGCTGCAATCAATAATAAACAGCAGCTTACTAACCATATTACGAAATTTTGTGATTCTGATTGGTAGTGTTGCTATGTTATTGTATACAAATATACAACTAACTGCGTATGCAGCCGCAATAATACCTATACTACTCATTATCATGACCTCACTTGGAAAAAAAGTGCCTAGCTATGCACGCTTTGCCCAGGATAAATTAAGTGAGCTTGCGTCATTTAGTGAGGAAAATTTTAGATCTATAGTGACTATCAAATCGTTTGTACTCGAGGAAAACGAAAAAATCCGTTTTAAGGAACATTTAAACTCAGTATCAAAATCATACGTAAAATTAGTACTCTTGCGTGCTATTTTAGTAACTCTAGTTATCACGTGTGTGATAGGTTCACTAGTTGTTTTGCTCTTTTTTGGTATTAAAGAAGTCTTAAGCAATAATATAACTATTGGAAAACTCTCCTCATTTGTGTTTTATTCAGCGCTCGCAGCAGGAGCTATAAATAATTTGAGCGATAATATCAGTGATTTACAACGAGGTCTTGGAATAGTAGAGCGTTTATTTGAATTTAAAAATATGAAAAGCTCTATAGCAGATCCCGATGATCCTATAAAAATTTGTAGTGTTCAAAAGGGAATTTCGTTTAATGGCGTAACATTTTTTTATGAATCTCAGTCTGATAAGCCAGCGTTAAATAACGTATCATTTTCTATAGAGGCAGGTCAAGCAGTATCAATTGTTGGACCATCTGGCAGTGGTAAAAGCACCATTTTAAAGCTTCTGCTCCGTTTTCATGATCCAAACAAAGGTAGCATTACTATCGATGGGCACAATATTAAGTCAATTGCGCTAAATGACCTCAGAGCGTTGTTTGGCTTAGTGCCACAAGATCACATGATATTTTCTTGCTCAATAATGGAAAATATACTATATGGCAAACCAGGTGCCGAATATGAGGAAGTGAAGCAAGTAGCCATCAGCGCTTATGCGATGGAATTTATTGATAAGCTGCCTGATAAATTTGATACATTTGTAGGAAAAAGAGGATTAAAACTTTCTGAAGGACAAAAACAACGTATTGTAATAGCAAGGGCCATACTCAACAATCCTCAGGTTTTAATACTGGATGAAGCAACCTCTGCCCTTGATTACAAAAGTGAGAACCTCGTGCAAAAAGCCTTGAGCAAGTTAATGCAAAACAGAACAACAATCGTAATTACACACAGGCTATCAACCGCACTCAAGACTGACAAGATTATAGTAATTAATCATGGAAAAGTAGAAGAAGTAGGAACTCATGACTCTCTAATAAGTAAAGACGGGCTGTATGCAAAACTGGCGAAGATACAGTAGGCATGAAATATTGTGTAAATTAAAAGAGAATTTAAGCTATATCGTTGTTGATTTAATGAGTATGCTAGATTTAAAATTAAAATTATTAATTTTTTAATTTTATTATTTTATAATGGTTCCATAGTTATCCGGAAATTTCGTGACCTGTGGTTTCTTTCATTCACGTTATATTCATAGCTTGTTCTATCTTAATGTAATTCCAATTTTAACTGTATAGGAGGTCTCTATGTTAAAACATAACTATAGTGATAAAATCAATAATCGCTATTCATATACTAACAAATTTTCTTATAGTGATGAGGGTGTAGATGAGACGATCAAGGATAAAATCACAACTGAAGATCAGGTAGTAACTGATGATAAGGTAGTAACTGAGGATCAGGTTACGGGTCTAAGAGATCAGATCGAAAAAGAGAAAAAGGATGATGAATTTACCAGAGAAACACTTGAAGAGTGCAAAGACAGGGCTAAGAAGGCAGAAGATGGTGCTAAAAAGGCAGTAAAACGTGCAGAAGATGATGCTAAAAAGGCAATAAAACAAGCACATGGTGAAGCTAAAGAAGCAAAAGAACAGTTTGCGAAATGTGAAAAAGATGCTGAGAGGATAAAAGAAGACGCTGGAAAGGCAATCAATCAGGCAAAGAATGATGCTAAAGCAGAAGCTGCGGAAGCAGTAAAACAAGCACATGGTGAAGCTAAAGAAGCAAAAGAGCAGTTTGCGAAATGTGAAAAAGATGCTGAGAGGATAAAAGATGATGCTAAACAGGCAATAGAACGTGCAAAAGATGATGCTAAAGCAAAAGCCGATTTAGCAATAAAACAAGCTCAAGATGAGATTGAAAAAGTGAAAGCAGAAGCTAAACAGGCAAAAGCAGACGCTGGAAAAGCAAAAGAGGAGGCTGAAGGGATAAAAGAAGCATTTGTACAGTGTGAAAAGAAAGTTGAGAAAGCCAAAGAAGAAGTTGTAAAGTGTAAAATTGGAATGGCAAAGGCAGAGGTTGAGTGGTATAAAAAAGAAGCTGAAGAATGCAAAAAAGAGAAAGGAATTGGTACAGGCAAACCTGATACTGGTGAAAAAGGAGATGAAACTGGTACAAACAAACCTGACACTGATGAGAAAGAAGATGAAACTGGAAAAGCAAGTGTCATTACATCTCAAGAAATAACCTTAGATTGTTCCCAAGCTGAAAATTGTGGAGCATATGCTTCTTGGTATACAGCTTATAATAAGATAGGTCATCAAGGTTTTAATACATCTGATTTACTAAAGGAATTGTATCCTGAGATGTATAGTAATCCTAAAATTGCGACATATATAGAAAAGGGAATAGAGGGTTATTACGGTATAGTAAATTTTAAATTTGCCTTTACAGAGCTTTTTGATTCAGCACACTATTTTAGTAATATGTCATGTAAAAAATGTATGGATAATCCACAAGAGATAGCCTGTCAAGACGATGAAATTAAGAGTTTCTGTTACCCTGCCGGTTATCATAATAATAAAGAATACAACAAAAGCTTTTTTATGAGAGAATCATGTCCTGATCTCATTAGAGAGTCCGATCGAACAATTGTTGCGAAAGCAAAACAAATTGCACCATTGATACTTGTTAACACATTAGGACAAATGATAGATAAAGAGGGCAATAACACTCAGATATTGTATAGTTCATTAAAGCCTTATCTAAAGGCTAATGGCAAAATAAAGGACTGTGGAGTTGACAAAAAGTGTGAAGATTTTGCTAAAATTATGAAGAAAGTTGCATGGGACAGTGATAAGGAAGTACTATTAAAAACTGTTTTTGATAGTACGGAAAAAACAAATCCTTACTATTATGATAATGAGGATAGTCTTGTTTCTGTTGATACTAATTTTATATAAGACTGAATGCTTTCTGGGCTTTTCAGCCCAGATGGCATTTTTGCAGAAAAATAGAGTGAGTAACCAGGATCGAACTGGCGACATTCAGCACTACAAACTAACGCTCTGCCAACTGAGCTACGGTTGCCAATAGGAACTCACAACTCTCTAATAAGTGAAGACGGGATGTATGCAAAACTGGCGAAGATACAGTGGAGTTGAAAAAAAATTTAAATCATACCGTTAGTTGATATGCTAGATTTATAATTTAAATTATTAAATTTTTAATTATTTTAATTTATAATAATCTCATAGTATTTTTTAAAGGATCATTATGGTTTATAATTATAGTCATTTACCAAAACTACCATGTACGGCTTTTAATTCGCCAGCATCAGTTTCACCAACACCAGTATCGAACTGTGCACAAGCTTGTGCACCTGCATACGCACCTTGTGCTACTAATTCGTGCCACAATCATTTTAACTCATATCATAATTATTATGACACATGTCATAATCCTTGTGATGAATTTGGGTTTCTTTGTTAGAAGATTGTTTTTAAACAACTCATAAACGCACGTCTAGCTATACGTGCTTCCAAGAGCACATGGGTGTTATTCAACCCATGTGTTTCATGTTTTGCTTGAGAAGATAAGCAATTGTTATTCACAGTAACCATATATTACAATTTATTTCAGCAACACGACTAATTTGACTACTGACAGCTTCTTCTTGGAATCTTATCATTATTCTACCATAGTAAAACTTTTAACTCTAATATCTGCTACATTAAAGTCGTATTTTGAAATGTACTGTAGGTTAAGGACTTTGTATATGCTAATTTTAGCCTTAAAATTATTAAATCATTAACTTTTTTATCCTATAATAATCTAATAGTTGCTTTTTAAAGGATTTTTATGACTTACAATTTTTCTTCGTATCCACGTATGGATTCATGTACTCCTGTGCGCACAGCTTGCATAACTGACCCACGGTACCATCATAACTTTGACCCACGTTGCCATAACCGCTTTGACTCGCGGCATGATGGACTCGAATTAAATATACAGCTTCCCGAATTCGATTTAAATATACCACCTTGTCCTGCTTGTCCTGATACTGTTTGCCCCCCTGCTCCTGCTTGCCCCCCTGCTCCTGCTTGTCCTGCTTGTCCCCCTTGTCCACAAGTTAAGCCTGAACCTGAATCTAAAACAATCGTTGATTTTTCAAAGCTTGCAATAACGGTCAACCCAATAACTGATGATATTCTTGATATTGAGACCAGAGAGCCAACAGGCTACAAGTTTAAAGAATGTGCAAAAACTATTCAGAATGCTAAAAACAACCTTCAGGTTATAGATGGTAAACTTGTGGGCAGTTGTGAAAACAATTCTGAATGTGATAAATGTGTAGAAGTAATAAACTCTTCTATATTAGATGCAAAAAGTGCTGAAGCCTTTTTTTCTACCCACAATATGTCAGTGTTAGAAGGCACTGTTCATATTATATAAAAGTAATACAGTGTGTACATTGTTAGTACACACTTCCATCTTATGGTTAATTTTTTAATAATTTTATTTACTAATGGAGATATTTTATGCCAACGAATACTTTTTCTTGTCCGAATCAAAAAAATGCAAATCATGTACGTATATTGCCACTTGATACGTGCTATGTCAGTGATATGTTGAAAATTAATTTGTTCACTGTAGTGATTACAATGATACACGTCGAATGCTAGACAACAACTGCTTTATTCATTTCATTTTGTATCCACCCTCAGTTTACATATATTAATATCATAACATCTTCCCCTTAAAAAACTATGGCTTAATTATAAAAATCTATAAGTTTATAACAACAAAACAAAATATTTTTAAAATCAAATTTCTAAAACTTTAACATGGACCAACCTTGGAATTATATATATATACTTTAATATTTAATTGCTTAAAACCTTTAATAATGATACCTTTTTCCTTCCCCATTTTTTAGTTAGAAATATTAATAAGTTGCTAGCTAGTATTTAATTTTTTGTACACTATTATTACAATTGAGCAAGCCGCTCTCGAGCTACCAATTTAGCCTTACGAACTGTAGTTGAGTTCTGAGATTCGGGTGTTGAGTCAACATTAGTTACTACATCCTGATCATTTTCAGCATATGAATCGCTAAACTCTTCCTCCTCATCTGCCTCGTGTTTAATAACCGGAGTATTTACTGAATCCTCTTCACCCTCACATTTAATAAGGTGACGTCGGTTACGTCTGTATCTCTTTCCTAGGTTATTTTGCACAGTGTAAGAACGAGGGGAGTCGGCGTGGCCAACAATTCTACCTCTACTTCTATACTTGCCATCAACACATATAACATTGTCACCCTTATGTAATTTTGGTAATATCTTACAGTTTCTGTCATACAATAACTTAGACTTATTTTGTTTTTCTAACATTGTTTTATATTCTCTAGGATCTATAGGTCTAGGCTCTAGAAGTTCTGAGCTAATTGGTAACTGACAACGCAATCTACGACCCATCAATAACTGGGCAGGAGAACTCAATCCATCCCTGGGAGTATTTCGGTAATTAAGAAGAGCTAAATTGAAATCCCCATTACTTTGTAAAGATTTTATCAAGAGTTTTTTTACAGTTTGAACTGCACGTTCGCTCTTTCCATTTGATTGGGGATAATTAGGCGACGACGTTATATGATCAAATCCCCATTCTTTAGCAAATTTAGAAAACTCGCGACTACTATATTGTGTGCCATTATCGCTGACCAAAACCTTTGGTATGCCATGTCGAGCAAAAATTTCTTTAAAATTTTCAATAACCAAACGAGATGTTATATTATGTAATTTATTAACTTCTACATAGTTTGAATAATAATCTACCGTTATTAAATAATATTTTTTCTTATATTCAAAAATGTCTGATCCGATTTTATACCACGGCAAGTTGGGGATTTCTGTAGGCAACAACGGCTCTTTAGGTGGTGTATTTGAGAACTCCTGACAAGTTTTACAGCGCTTAACATACAATTCAATATCTCGAGACATATGGGGCCAGAACATTACTTGTCTCGCTCGCCGCTTACACCGATCTATACCCAAATGACCCTCATGGATGATTGTCAGCATTTTATCGCGTAAACTTTTTGGAACAACTACTAAATTGTTTTTAAAAATTACATTATCAACCACAAATAACTCGTCTTTTATGGACCAATACTCTTTTATATTGTCTTCTATCTGGTATTTGTTATATGGCCACCCTGACTTTATATATTGCAAAATTAATCCAAAATCTGAGTCCTTTTTAGTTTCCTGTTTTACTAATGTTAATTTATCATTTGAAATAGGTAAATTCTTTATGACCATCTGAACTTGATAATAAACATTTGTGCTAACTTCATCACTATATAGATCAGGAAGGGGCGCGCGCGACAACATGTCAGGAATATGCATGTACTTGCCTGGTACATATTTTACAAGCAAATCATAACATTGAATTCTCAACATCATGCGTTGTAGTCGTGCCGGAACGGACATTAGCGGTTTTTTAAATATACTCTCTAACGGTTTATGATCGGAATCAACAATAACATCTCGCTGACCATAAATGTATTGATGAAACCGTTCACAAGCAAACACTATAGCAAGAAGTTCCTTTTCAACTTGAGCATATCTCTTTTGTGTACCGTTCAGCGTCCTGGAGGCGTATTCTATGGGCCTATCATCCTGAAAAAGAACAGCACCGAGAGCAACGCTTGATGCATCAACTGAAAGCCGTACTGGACGTCCAGGATTATATAACCCAAGAACACCTGCACCGGTTACACATTCCTTTAACCTATCAAATGCCGTTTGTTCACTGTCCTCCCACCGCCACTCATTATCCTTTTTAAGAAGACTTGTCAAAGGACTTGCTATTTCTGCATGATTGGGAATAAATTTAGACAAATAATTGACTGCCCCCAAAAACCTTTCAAGCTCTTTTCTATTTTTTGGTGAATTAATTTCAACAATCGCTTTTATTTTATTATAGTCAGGCCTCATACCCTTTGCATCGAATACATGACCAAGATACATAACCTGCTTCACACCAATTTTACATTTTTCTTTGTTAAACTTTAAATTAATTTCCCTAGCTCTGTCTAATAATCGCTTCAATCTTTGATCATGGATCTCTTTTGTCTCTCCCCAACAAATAATATCATCTATATAGTTTTCAACACCTTCTAGACCTTCTAGAAATTGATGTAACTTACCATGAAAAACTTCAGAAGCGCAATTCAACCCAAATGGTAGACGTAGGAACTGGTAGCGTCCAAAAGGAGTGGAAAAAGTACAAAGATCTGCGCTTTCTTCGTCCAGCTGCACAGTCCAAAAGCCAGAATTAGCATCCAGCACTGAAAAATACTTAGCACCATGAAGACGAGCAGCCAACTCCGATACAGTTGGAAGTTGAAAGTGCGCGCGCTGGATCGCACGGTTTAGTTCCTGAGGATCGAGGCACACCCTAATACCATCGTTCTTTTTAGCAACTAAAACTAATGGATGCACCCATTGTGTAGGATAGCTGACCTTCCTAATAATACCCATTTGCTCCATTTTTTTAAGTTCATTCGCCAGTCTATCGCGCTGCCCGTGTGGTATTTTCCTAGAAGCACATATTACGGGAGGAATAGATTTATCCAGTACTATGTGATACTTACCAGGAAGGCAACCTACACCGCTAAATAAATCATTATAATTAGACAGTTCAATTAAACTCATACGTTTAACCAAGCCCAGCTCCTCACAAGATTTTCTTCCTAACACACTACTACAACGCATGTCGGCAATAACAAATTCTAATTTGTAAACTTTATCCTTATAAACCCATGGCAGTATGCATAGCCCTATAACCGGAATAACATCATGAGTATAAGACAATAACGGTATATTTTTCTTATTAATTTTTTTTTTATTAAATCCTAATTCTAAAAATCTACTATAAGATAAAACATTACAATCAGCACCAGTATCTAGTTTAAAATTTTCACTACCATTTTCACATGAAAGTGTTTGACACCAATCGTGAGAATATTTTTTTATACAATCTATAGTTGAAACAAAAAATGAATCACTATCTCCGGAATCTGTGTTTGAATCTGTATATTGATAATCAACTTCATTAATGTGTTGTACTTGGCCACGCTGCCCGTATTTATAAGAGAATGTAACGGACTTACATACACGCGCAAAATGTCCTTTTTTACCACATACAAAGCAGGTCGCAAACCGCGCCGAACATTCGCCGCTTGCACAGCGAGCAGCCCCCCGGCCGCACCCGTCACACATCGGCCGATTCGGTTGCCGCGGCACGTGCACCGGCGCCGGCGGCACGGCGGAGCGACCGCGCCCCCGAGCGCCGCGGCCGCTACCGCCCGCTCCTCCGCTACGATATCTCATACCTACACTATCAACATGCACAAATGATTCACTTGCACCAGAACTACACATTTGTCGTCCACTTTCTTGAGACACCTCCTCAGCTTGACAAATATTTATTGCCTTGTTAAGCGTGAGATCCTCACTTCGTATTAGACGGTCTCTTACAGTAGCCTGCCTTATGCCACACACAATTCGATCTTTGATTAAATCTTCTTCTAACGAAGCAAACTCGCAATTTTTACTTAATAATCGTAAAGCAGTGACGTATTGTTGAATTGATTCACCCTCTTCCTGATTACGCGTAAAGAATTTATACCTCGTGAGCGTTAAGTTTGGTTTAGATCCAAAATAACTGTCAAACTTCTGTAATAATATATCGACATTATCACGTTCATCTTCTTTATCGAACGTAAATGTTTGATAAATGTCGAAACCATCTGACCCTATGAGGTTAACCAATAAGCTAGCTTGAACACTAGACGATTCTGTTTTCACTCCCGATGCCTTTAAGAATAAAATGAATTGTTGCCTCCATTTTCGCCACGCATCGGCTCGGCTCACCGGCCCACCGGCGCCGTCAATGTTTAATTCCGCTGGCGGTCGCGCGTGCTCCATTGTAATTCGAACGTATTAACTAATATTTTTGCTTAAATAATGTTTTACACAGGTTCCTTAAACACACACTATCCGTTTAAAGCAATTATAGTATCCCACCGCTGTCACCATGTAGTGATTACAATGATACACGTCGAATGCTAGACAACAACTGCTTTATTCATTTCATTTTGTATCCACCCTCAGTTTACATATATTAATATCATAACATTCACAAAGTTGGATGATTGTAAAGTCAATAAGGGTAAGTTGATTTATGATAAATGTGGTAAAGATCTTAAGTGTAAGATTGATGATAAGACTATGAATGAACTGAAAAAATGTTTTAAATTTGAGATTGATGATAAGACTAAGAATGAACTGAAAGAAAATATTAAGAATGAACTGGAGAAAGGTCTTAAGTTTGAGATTGATGATAAGACTAAGAATGAACTGAAAGAAAATATTAAGAATGAACTGGAGAAAGGTCTTAAGTGTGAGATTGATGATAAGACTATGAATAAACTGAAAGAAAATATTAAGAATGAACTGGAGAAAAGTCTTAAGTGTGAGATTGATGATAAGACTAAGAATGAACTGCAAGAGAATATTAAGAATGAACTGGAGAAAGGTCTTAAGTGTGAGATTGATGATAAGACTATGAATAAACTGAAAGAAAGTATTAAGAATGAACTGAAGAAAGGTCTTAAGTGTGAGATTGATGATAAGACTAAGAATGAACTGAAAGAAAATATTAAGAATGAACTAAAGAAAGAGAAAGAGCCTGATGATGTTAAAGAACCTGATGGTGTTAAAGAACCTGATGATGTTAAAGAACCTGATGATGTTAAAGAACCTGATGATGTTGAAGAGCCTGATGCTGGTAATGATGGTTACAGCGAAGGTATGGCTTTCTCTTACCATGGTTACGGCAACGACTTAATATAAACTCTGATCCAGGAAGATAAAATAGTTAAGATAAACCTTCAACTAGTCCCACTTATTCACTATACTGCTATAGATTTTATAGCAATCAAGAATCCCATTGAAATTGCAGAGGTTTTAGCCAAAGAATTTGAACTTTTTGATGAAGTTGCAAAAGTGGAAATAGCAGGCTCTGGTTTCATCAACATGCACTTAAAAATAGAAGTGTGGCATGGAATTTTAAAACAAATAAATGAGCTAAAAACAGAGTTTGGCACCCTAGATATAGGGAACAATCAGGCCATCAATGTTGAATTTGTATCTGCAAATCCAACTGGTCCACTGCATATTGGTCATGCAAGAGGGGCAGTATTTGGTGACGTTCTGGCAAATTTATTGAAAAAAGTTGGTTATAAAGTTACTAAGGAATACTATATTAATGATGCTGGAGCACAGATAGATACGCTAATTCGGTCAGTGTATTTGCGATATAAAGAAGCTCTGGGAGAAAAAATTAGTGTTGAAAAAGGTTTATACCCAGGTGAATATTTAAAACCGATAGGGGAGGGGCTGGCCAAAAAATATGGCGCAGAGCTTCTAGAAAAGCAAGATAATCAAGTGATTAGAGACTATACTTTAAGTTCTATCTTAGAAATTATAAAGGAAGACATGAACTTACTTGGAGTAAATCATGATGTTTTTACTTCAGAGTATGAGCTACAAAAAAGTGGCAAAATTGAAGAGAGTATAAAGATATTGTCTGACAAGGGTCTAGTGTATGAAGGGTACCTGGAGAAACCAAAAGGCAAAGAAAGCGAAAATTGGACTTCCAGAAAAGAGATGCTATTTCGCTCTACAAAATTTGGTGATGACGTTGACCGTGCATTGAAGAAAGGCAGAAAGCAGGAAGAGGACGGCAGTTGGACTTATTTTGCCTCGGATATCGCTTACCATTTTGATAAGATATCGCGTGGTTTTAACAATATGATCGTAGAGCTTGGTAGTGACCACGGCGGTTATGTCAAAAGACTCAAAGCAGTCGTCTCTGCGGTCAGTGATGATCAAGCAAAAATAGAGGTAAAACTGCATAATATTGTGAATTTTTTCGAGAACGGCAAACCTGTTAAGATGTCCAAAAGATCAGGAAATTTCCTCACAGCAAGGGATGTAGTGGAAGAAGTTGGCAGGGACATAACTCGTTTTATAATGCTAACACGCAAGAATGATATGGTCTTGGACTTTGATTTTGCTAAAGTTAAAGAACAGTCAAAAGACAACCCTATTTTTTACGTGCAATATGCGCATGCTCGTGCTCATTCGTTAATGCGTAATGCTCCAAAAGAGCTCCCAACAGCAGATCCTTCACTTTTAAGGACAGGTGGAGAGCTCTTCCTCATAAAAACCTTAGCAAAGTGGCCAGATGTGGTAGAAATTGCAGCAAGGCTTTGTGAGCCACACAGAATTACTTTCTACTTACTTGAAGTTGCAGAAGCGTTTCACGTTTTATGGGGGTATGGCAAGAGTGATTTAAACATGCGTTTCATACTGGAAGACAACTTAAACCTCACCGCTGCAAGAATGTTTCTCGTGCAAGCCTTAGCGCACGTCATCGCTTCTGGACTTTCTATCTTCAATATAGAGCCTTTGGAAGAGATGAGTTGATTTTTTTATGCAAGATTGTTTTTTCAACGAATAGAGAAGTTGACAAAATTAAGTAAAAATGTTATAGTTTATTGACCTTACCCAGAAAAAGTGGAGAGAAAGTTTGGAATGTTTTTTACAAAAAGAATGATGCATCAAATTGTTCTGGAATGCAATAGTTAATAGTGACGTTGTTTGTTATAAAAAATTTCTATATATTCAAATATAGCAGTTTTGATATGCTGTTTAGAGTGCCGAGAGGTGTCTATTGGTAACTCCCTTTTTAGAGAACTGAAGAAGCTTTCCACAACAGAATTGTCGTAACAACAACCTTTATGACTCATCTATGTTTTTTATGGATAAGAGATATTGATAACCTTGCAAAGTATATTGTGAACCTTGATCACTATGTAATAGTAGATTTTTGGCAGGTTTACGCTTGTTAACGTCCATTAATAAAGAGTCCATAACCAATTGTTTATTTATTGAACTGCTCATTAACTACCATGCGTGAATATAGATC
Organism: Limenitis camilla; assembly: GCA_905147385.1. Lineage (NCBI taxonomy): Eukaryota > Metazoa > Arthropoda > Insecta > Lepidoptera > Nymphalidae > Limenitis > Limenitis camilla. Next base: position 170,561 of record CAJHVI010000039.1, read on the forward strand.
GATTATTGTTGCCAAATATAGCCATCCTTCTTTGGTTTTTATATAAGTAATCCCATACTTTATTTGGTTGATCGACAATAAAGTTTTGGTCTAATATATTGGGAGCTACTGTCCGTTTGTTGTTTCTTAATTTTAAATTTTCTTCTCAATATAGCCTGAATACCATTTTTCTGCATAATACTTTGCACTGTTTTTAAGTTGCAACTTTTACCCAAAGCCTTTAATTCAGCATGAATTTTAGGAGCTCCATATCTACATTTAGAAGCTTGATATATTTTTTGAATATCTGCTAATAACTCTTTATTTGCTGATTCTCTACTGCTTATTTTCCTTGTAGTCCACTTATAGTAGCCACTAGCAGAAAATCCTACATAATTCCTGCACTTTATAGTGTTTACTATGCTCTTTTATGAAAAAATATTTTACTCTTTTTGACTGGCCAGGGCTTTTTTTAAAATGTCTCTTTCTCTTGTTACTTTTGCTAACTCTTTCTGTAAATCAAATCTCTCTTTGTCATAAGGTGCTACATCTGGAAATGCATTTGCCGCTGACTTTTTTTCGTTATATTTCTTCATCCATTTTCCTAATACACTATCCCTTATTCCTAGATCTCTTGCTACTTTTGCAACTGGTTGACCTTATCTGGAAAGTATAATTTGTCTTAATAAATGATTTTCTTGAGTTGCGTATGAATTTTGTTCGAAAATTAACCGAAAAGTTTTGTAGTCTTTTCACTTTCAAAGGTTTATTTGCTAGCGATATTGCTATAGATCTTGGCACTGCAAACACTTTAGTTTATCAGAAAAATCAGGGAATAGTGCTTGATGAGCCTTCAGTTGTAGCAAGAATAAAAGAAAAAGCAGCACTCAACGTCTAAACCCTTACCTGTTACTTTTTTTAGCAGTTCCAGTTTCCATGAATAACCCTTGAGTTTCATACATAACATGTCTCGTAATTGGGCTACTTATAGAATTTTGCGCTAAACATTTTTGATAAATTGCATAACCACTATGCCGTAAAAGAGAAAATAAACCATAACAAAAGTCAGATTCATCATAATCTATAGGGTAGTAATAAGAAGTACGAACCTCATGCAGTGCGACACCCATTTGCTGTAAACATGACGAGCCAAGTTCAATCTGCTTCTGAGTAGCAACTTTTTGTATATTAGTAACCTTATCCTTTTTCTGCTTTTCAATTATTTTATCTACATTTCCACTAAAGAATTTGCCTACCTTGGGGAATACTTCCCTTATATTCTTTTCTATCATCAACATATCGATAATAGTAAAGAATATTATTATTATTGACAATGTTTTTGTTTTTAAAATCATTCATAAATAATTCTGCCATTAAGGGACTGAGAGGAGAACCCATTGCAAGACCTTCTCTTTGAAGATAAATTTTATCGTTGAATTTAAAGTAGTTTTGTTTCATACAAATTTGTGTTAATTCCACTATTTCGGAAATTTCAAGAGGATGCAATCTCCTCTTTTCAAGAAGCCCTGTCATAATATCTAATGTTTCATCGACTGGGACATTTGTGAATAAACTATCAACATCGAGCGATAATAACTTACAACGATTTGGCAAGTTAATATTTTTTTTTTATGCAATCAACTAAATGAATACTATTTTTAAGAGAGTATTGTGGCTTTAACGAGATTTTTGACACAATTTCGTTATTTAAAAACTTTGCTAACAAATATGGTGGAGCTGGAGCACCTATGTATGAGACAACAGGACGTATGGGGATGTGGTCCTTATGTATTTTTGGTAAACCGTATAACTTTGGCGCATGAGGATGCATTACTAAGACTTTTTGTTTATTTGAATTTTTAGGAAATATAAATTCGGAGTTTTCTACAGATTGTCTAATTTCTTTAGAAAATTTACAAGTTGGGTCAGAAGGCAAATGGAGAAATTCGTTTCCTGATATAACATCATTAACTTTATCTAAATAATCGTTACGTGTAAGAATGACGACTGCGTTACCCTTGTCAGCTTTAGATACTATGAGATCATTGTCTTTAATCGTCTTTTGTAAAGATTTAAAAATTTGCTTATCATGATTAGTTACGCAAGAAGTAGGAATATTTTTTATTTCATGCGCCACAAGATTTTTGACTACATTATCTTTTTTGTTTATGATAACTGCTAATTCTGCGTCAACCGCTAGTGTTTCTAAAGCTTTATTTGTAACATTTTCGGAGATATTGTATTTTAACCCTTTTTCTAACAATTGCATTTCATCATTTGAAAATACCGTGTTGGTGAGATTTTTAACCCGTGGATAGAATGTTTGATCGGAGAGAACTGTTAATTCATCGTCTTTACTGTTAAGTTTAGAAGATTTGGGGGAATTACTAACTAATGCACGTAATTTCTTTTGTTGAGTAAGGAATTTTTTATAGACCTCAAGCGAAGCTATTTCTCTAGCTTTGTGATCTAGCAAATCGAATTCAACGTTATGTAACTTGAAAGAGAGTTCAGAATAAAGTATTTTAAGATGGTGTTTAAGATTGTCCCTAACAGTAAACCAGTGTCTCGATTCCTCATTTAGCCAAATTTTTTGCGCTTTTTTAATAGCGATCTCAGAAGAACGACTACGTGTGTTTGATTTTATGTTGATATAGTTTGGGATTACGTTAAGATGTTTACATTGTTGATTAAACCAAACATTTTGAACTGCTACGCGATGTAACTTTGTTAATTTTATGTAGAGTTTTTCCTGAACGGTCAAGCTCACCGACTTTAAATATTGAATTGAATCAGGCGTTACTTTGCTGAAATTTATGGTTTAAAAGGAATAAAAATGTTACCTTGCTATAAACCGCGGCAATCTGAACTACCAAACTCGTATGGTACAACCTAGAAGAGCACCCTGTCCACACAAAAAAGTGAGACGCGCGAACCCGAACTAAGACACACCACACAAGTAGGTAGCTTGACGATCTAACAACCACACTCGTACGGCACAATCCGGAAGAGCACACCGTTGACAGAAAAGTGTAACGCGCGAACCCGAACCAGTACACACCACACAAGTAGATCGCGATCGACAATCGACGTACGTTTCGCTCCGTAACCGAAGCATCTTCAGGAAGTGTTGACTCTACAAGCGTCACTTGCTAAGTGACAATTTTGTTCAAAAAAACAGCCTTTTATACCTTAACTCAATACTCGATATTCGAGACGCAATACTCGATACTCGATACTTAACTCGGTACTCGTGTTTTGTTCTTACAACTAAAGATATCGTTAGACACGTTTATTTGTTCGTTCAGCAGCTCAAATGTTTGATTGGTATTTTTAATTATTTCTAATTGCTCTAACAAATTAAGTTTAAAACCTTTATCGCAAATATGTAGTATTTTGTGAGAATGGCCCATATTATACATATCAAAACTATATAGTTTTGATATTCGGTATAAAGAACACTTAGCTGCTTTTAGGAACAAAAAACCTGAGAAATCCCATTTTGCTAAACATCTCTTAGATAGCGGCCACAATATGGGCCATTCTCACAAAATACTACATATTTGCGATAAAGGTTTTAAACTTAATTTGTTAGAGCAATTAGAAATAATTAAAAATACCAATCAAACATTTGAGCTGCTGAACGAACAAATAAACGTGTCTAAATCCACTCTACTCGATATCTTTAGTTGTAAGAACAAAACACGAGTACCGAGTTAAGTATCGAGTATCGAGTATTGCGTCTCGAATATCGAGTATTGAGTTAAGGTATAAAAGGCTGTTTTTTGAACAAAATTGTCACTTAGCAAGTGACGCTTGTAGAGTCAACACGTCCTGAAGATGCTTCGGTTACGGAGCGAAATGTACGTCGATTGTCGATCGCGATCTACTTGTGTGGTGTGTACTGGTTCGGGTTCGCGCGTTACACTTTTCTGTCAACGGTGTGCTCTTCCGGATTGTGCCGTACGAGTGTGGTTGTTAGATCGTCAAGCTACCTACTTGTGTGGTGTGTCTTAGTTCGGGTTCGCGCGTCTCACTTTTTTGTGTGGACAGGGTGCTCTTCTAGGTTGTACCATACGAGTTTGGTAGTTCAGATTGCCGCGGTTTATAGCAAGGTAACATTTTTATTCCTTTTAAACCATAAATTTCAGCAAAGTAACGCCTGATTCAATTCAATATTTAAAGTCGGTGAGCTTGACCGTTCAGGAAAAACTCTACATAAAATTAACAAAGTTACATCGCGTAGCAGTTCAAAATGTTTGGTTTAATCAACAATGTAAACATCTTAACGTAATCCCAAACTATATCAACATAAAATCAAACACACGTAGTCGTTCTTCTGAGATCGCTATTAAAAAAGCGCAAAAAATTTGGCTAAATGAGGAATCGAGACACTGGTTTACTGTTAGGGACAATCTTAAACACCATCTTAAAATACTTTATTCTGAACTCTCTTTCAAGTTACATAACGTTGAATTCGATTTGCTAGATCACAAAGCTAGAGAAATAGCTTCGCTTGAGGTCTATAAAAAATTCCTTACTCAACAAAAGAAATTACGTGCATTAGTTAGTAATTCCCCCAAATCTTCTAAACTTAACAGTAAAAACGATGAATTAACAGTTCTCTCCGATCAAACATTCTATCCACGGGTTAAAAATCTCACCAACACGGTATTTTCAAATGATGAAATGCAATTGTTAGAAAAAGGGTTAAAATACAATATCTCCGAAAATGTTACAAATAAAGCTTTAGAAACACTAGCGGTTGACGCAGAATTAGCAGTTATCATAAACAAAAAAGATAATGTAGTCAAAAATCTTGTGGCGCATGAAATAAAAAATATTCCTACTTCTTGCGTAACTAATCATGATAAGCAAATTTTTAAATCTTTACAAAAGACGATTAAAGACAATGATCTCATAGTATCTAAAGCTGACAAGGGTAACGCAGTCGTCATTCTTACACGTAACGATTATTTAGATAAAGTTAATGATGTTATATCAGGAAACGAATTTCTCCATTTGCCTTCTGACCCAACTTGTAAATTTTCTAAAGAAATTAGACAATCTGTAGAAAACTCCGAATTTATATTTCCTAAAAATTCAAATAAACAAAAAGTCTTAGTAATGCATCCTCATGCGCCAAAGTTATACGGTTTACCAAAAATACATAAGGACCACATCCCCATACGTCCTGTTGTCTCATACATAGGTGCTCCAGCTCCAGCATATTTGTTAGCAAAGTTTTTAAATAACGAAATTGTGTCAAAAATCTCGTTAAAGCCACAATACTCTCTTAAAAATAGTATTCATTTAGTTGATTGCATAAAAAAAAAATATTAACTTGCCAAATCGTTGTAAGTTATTATCGCTCGATGTTGATAGTTTATTCACAAATGTCCCAGTCGATGAAACATTAGATATTATGACAGGGCTTCTTGAAAAGAGGAGATTGCATCCTCTTGAAATTTCCGAAATAGTGGAATTAACACAAATTTGTATGAAACAAAACTACTTTAAATTCAACGATAAAATTTATCTTCAAAGAGAAGGTCTTGCAATGGGTTCTCCTCTCAGTCCCTTAATGGCAGAATTATTTATGAATGATTTTGAAAACAAAAACATTGTCAATAATAATATTATTCTTTAGTATTATCGATATGTTGATGATATAATTATTTGCTGGACTGGAACAGATAGGCAACTAGGACATTTCATATCAAACTTAAACACAATTCACCCCAAAATAAAATTTAAAGCTGAGTTTGAAGAACAAAATTCACTAAAATTTCTTGATCTTTCGATTACTCGCGTCAACAACAAACACCAGTTTGAAATCTATCGTAAGCCTACTTACACAGACATAACAATACCTTCTATATCATGTCATCCCTGGCAATATAAGCTTGCAGCATTTCATAGTTACATCCAAAGATTAATGACTATTCCGCTTAATAAAGCAAACTATCAAAAGGAACTGAAAATAATATATCGAATTGCTTCTGCTAACGGTTACACTTTGGACACCATTAACAATATTATTAAAAAGAAACAGTCAGCACAAATTAATAAACAATTATATGCAGTCCCTCCCGAAAATCAAAATAAATACAAATCTAGTATAACTTATTTTGGACCGCCTTCTGAACGAATAGCGAAAATTCTTAAATCGCATAATGTAAATGTTGGTTTCAAGACCAATAATTCACTTAGACGTATTTGTAACGGTAAAGATAAACTGAGTAACAACCTAAAATCAGGAGTATATGAGCTTCAATGTTCTGACTGCAATGCCAAATATGTAGGTCAAACGGGTCGTAGTTTTGATATTCGGTATAAAGAACACTTAGCTGCTTTTAGGAACAATAAACCTGAGAAATCCCATTTTGCTAAACATCTCTTAGATAACGGCCACAATATGGGCCATTCTCACAAAATACTACATATTTGCGATAAAGGTTTTAAACTTAATTTGTTAGAGCAATTAGAAATAATTAAAAATACCAATCAAACATTTGAGCTGCTGAACGAACAAATAAACGTGTCTAACGATATCTTTAGTTGTAAGAACAAAACACGAGTACCGAGTTAAGTATCGAGTATCGAGTATTGCGTCTCGAATATCGAGTATTGAGTTAAGGTATAAAAGGCTGTTTTTTGAACAAAATTGTCACTTAGCAAGTGACGCTTGTAGAGTCAACACGTCCTGAAGATGCTTCGGTTACGGAGCGAAACGTACGTCGATTGTCGATCGCGATCTACTTGTGTGGTGTGTACTGGTTCGGGTTCGCGCGTTACACTTTTCTGTCAACGGTGTGCTCTTCCGGATTGTGCCGTACGAGTGTGGTTGTTAGATCGTCAAGCTACCTACTTGTGTGGTGTGTCTTAGTTCGGGTTCGCGCGTCTCACTTTTTTGTGTGGACAGGGTGCTCTTCTAGGTTGTACCATACGAGTTTGGTAGTTCAGATTGCCGCGGTTTATAGCAAGGTAACATTTTTATTCCTTTTAATCACTGTGAGTTAATAGTGATGTGTCGAGAATAAGGTGAGGACCATACTGCGTTGTACTAAGCTGCTGCTGCTGCTCTTTGCAATTTGTACATTGAAGAGCCTGTGTTTTTGTTTGAAGATCGTCAACAGCATTTTGCAGGTACATAAATCCATTTATCAATATAATGTTTATATTTATGGATAGGATGAGACTTTCACGTTTGTAAAAAAACTTGCATTTGGAACTGGTACAATTGTACGTCGTTATGCAGCTAGGGACATTTGCAAATACAAGTTCAGCTAAATGAGCTGCATTACATTTTGCATTTAGTGTGTATATTTTTCGAGTCTGTGAAACACGAAAGATGTGTGGGTCACGAGATGAAATATCCATCAGAATTTTTGCTCTGTCTTTGTATGAGTTCACATCAATTTTACCCTTTTGTAAAATGTTTTGGGCAAACTCAAATACTGAATTCTTTATCTCTGAAGTCTTAATTTTATAAGCTTCGTAGATGGCGATTGCATTAGTGGTAATTTGCACTAAAGAATCAAATGCGCATGTTTCTAAAACAATTATATTTTTTTTTGGAAGGATCACTGGTTCACAAATAGTGCCATTTTGAAAAAGCGGAATTCCAATTTGTGTCACTCGGTTCATGGAATCCCAATCAGGTGTTGGTGACAGATACTTGGTCTTCCTTTTTTTTCAATTTTTTGAGAAGCTTTTTCCTTTTCGTCTCCCCTGCCTCTCCAATTCTCCCGTTCGTTTAATGAGTCCCGGTTTTTTTGTGTCAAAAATCTATCATCATTTTGGCTTAGAGAAACATTAAGAGGTGTGGAGCTTTTTGATAAATCCTTAAAGCTTTCAATACTAAATCTTTGAAGTGTTGTAGATTTTTGAGTTTTGAGTTTATTGAAAAATGTTATAAGAGTTTTTTGTGGAACTATCCGGGGGGCTAACAGAACTCCGATCAGAACTCATAGCACTCGCAAAATTTCGAATTTCAAAATTTCAGAACTCATAGCACTCGCAAAATATCGAATTTCAAAATTTTTTGAGGAACTATCCGGGGGGCTAACAGAACTCCGATCAGAACTCATAGCACTCGCAAAATTTTTAATTTCAAAATTTTTCTGGTATCTGAAGTGTTGTAGATTTTTGAGTTTTGAGTTTATTGAAAAATGTTATAAGAGTTTTTTGTGGAACTATCCGGGGGGCTAACAGAACTCCGATCAGAACTCATAGCACTCGCAAAATTTCGAATTTCAAAATTTTTCTGGTATCTGAAGTGTTGTAGATTTTTGAGTTTTGAGTTTATTGAAAAATGTTATTAGAGTTTTTTGTGGAACTATCCGGGGGGCTAACAGAACTCCGATCAGAACTCATAGCACTCGCAAAATTTCGAATTTCAAAATTTTTTGGTATCTTTGAAGTGTTGTAGATTTTTGAGTTTTGAGTTTATTGAAAAAGGTTATAAGAGTTTTTTGTGGAACTATCCGGGGGCCAATAGAACTCCGATCAGAACTCATAGCACTCGCAAAATTTCGAATTTCAAAATTTTCTGGTATCATTGAAGTGTTGTAGATTTTTGAGTTTTGAGTTTATTGAAATAGGTTATAAGAGTTTTTTGAGGAACTATCCGGGGGGCTAACAGAACTCCGATCAGAACTCATAGCACTTGCAAAATTTTTAATTTCAAAATTTTTCTGGTATCTGAAGTGTTGTAGATTTTTGAGTTTTGAGTTTATTGAAAAATGTTATAAGAGTTTTTTGTGGAACTATCCGGGGGGCTAATTTCGAATTTCAAAATTTTCTGGTATCTTTGAAGTGTTGTAGATTTTTGAGTTTTGAGTTTATTGAAAAAGGTTATAAGAGTTTTTTGTGGAACTATCCGGGGGGCTAACGGAACTCCGATCAGAACTCGTGGAACTCTTTCGAAAAAATTCTTAGAAATTTTTGGATTTTCAAAATATTGTAAAGTTGTAACTTTTGTGTTTTCAATTTTTTCGAAATTGTTTTCTTGTAGAACTCTAGAACTCTTATGGAAGTACAACAATTTGAAAAAAAAAGTTGATTTTCTAAAAAATGGGGGGCTAACACTTTTTTTTTGAATAAATGTTTTTGGGTTATTTTTTTGAAATTTTTTTTAAAAAGTGTCAGGAACTATAAAACTATGCTAAATCTACCCAGCACTCTGAAAAAAAGTTCATTTTTCGAAAAGTGGGGGCCACGTGAACTTAGCCCCCGATTTTGAAAATTCGATTTTTAGTGTATTTAAACGCCGGAACTATTTCTAAAAGTTATCAAGCACTATAGAACTATACAAAAGGATGTCAGAACTGTGAAAAATAAATCGGAATTTTGACAATGGGGGGCCAACTTCACACGCATCCACCACCCACCGAATCAAGAAAGAGCTGTTAATCTGTCAATCCTTCCGGTATCCGGGCCTGGTGAGATTTCCAGTGTTGAGTCAAATTAAGCCGCAGGCTCCACTCCTGGTGGTGCCCTTCCGTCAATTCCTTTAAGTTTCAGCTTTGCAACCATACTCCCCCCGGAGTCCAAAATCTTTGGTTTCCCGGAAGCTGTCCGCCGAGCCATTGTAGTAACGTCGGCGGATCGCTAGATGACATATTTACGGTTAGAACTAGGGCGGTATCTAGTCGCCTTCGAACCTTTAACTTTCGTTCTTGATTGATGAAAACAATTTTGGCAAATGCTTTCGCTGATGTTCGTCTTGCGACGATCCAAGAATTTCACCTCTAACGTCGCAATACGAATGCCCCCAGTTATCCCTATTAATCATTACCTCGGAGTTCTGAAAACCAACAAAATAGAACCGAGATCATATTCTATTTTTCCGTGCACGAAATATTCAAGCTGCATATTGAGCCCGCTTTGAGCACTCTAATTTGTTCAAAGTAAAATTGTCGGCCCACATTATTTTACCATTACTCAGTTGGAGGTTAAATAAGTCATTAATATAGCATAAAAATAGGGTTGGACCTAAAATACTCCCCTGAGGAACACCATGTGAAACTGTCATGGATTTGCTCAAATATTCATCAGTTTTAACATATTGTTCCCGATTGCTTAAATAGTCCGTGAATAATTGAAGTGGAACACCTCTTATTCCCAACTTTTCCAGTTTATCAACAAGAATGTTGACCGAAACTGTGTCAAACGCCTTAGCTAAATCTAACAATATTACTAATACCTTTTTTTTATTGTCCAAATTTTGTACAATATATTCGGTGAGATGATGTACTGCATCCGAAGTTGATTTGCCTGACCGAAAGCCAAATTGACATTCGGATATGAGATTATTATTTTCGAGTAATTTTACCAATCTTTTATTCATAATTCGTTCTAATATTTTTGAGAATATAGGAAGTAAAGAAAGAAAAGAATGTCTCAAAATACAGTGCGCAGAAAATGGGATATTAGATGATATCATGATAAAAATCCTAGAAAATCTAGATTTAATAGCGAAATCTGAATTGAAAAAGCTGAAAACTATAATTGGCACAAGTGAAGGCGATATATTAAATAAGATAAAACTTATCAACAAACTTAACCCAAAACCAGGAAGCAATTTTTCTAGCAACAAGGTGCAAACTCTTATTCCAGACGTCATTGTGATACGCGATGAAATATCCAATAGCTTTTCTGCGGTGTTAAATGACAAATCACTTCCATCTATAGAAATAAATAGAGACCTATACCTAGCAAATACTATTTATTTAACAAAATCCATAAGGTTTTTGGGTCTTTTATAACATTTTCTTACGGATTTAAACCACTATTTTGACACTCTAAACATCATTTTTGCAGCTTCTGAGACTTTTTGCGCGCGGACTTCCTAGTCTCTTTTAAAATCTAATTTATATATACTATACACAATAGACCTCTTGCATAACCTCATTCTGAGGTAGAAATTCTTATAGAGTAGATTTTTGCAAAACGTCACCAAACAATGATCCACGTGAGTGTTTTTATGTTTTAGTGACAATCAAATCACAGTTTGGAACAGGTTATGCAAGAGGTCTAATGAAAGACCAACTCTATTTTTATTATCTGCGGCGTATAAGATTTATAATTCTCAAGGAATTTCAACAGCAATGATAAATTGTTCTAGATAAGTTAAATGTCAGAAGATGGTTTTATAGTTGAGAGAGAATTATCTACAATATGACTTTCTTCATCTACAGGATAATGATCTGTGGTATAGCAAACATCTGTATTATTGTTAATTAAATTTGTACTATACAACAAGTTTTCTTCTACATTCTTTTGCATTGTACAGCAACTTTTCTCACTATCGTCATTTTTGCTAACCTTGTAAATACTATACCCTGCAAAGACAGAGAAAGATATCACAGGTTCTGAGTAAATAATCCATTTTTTATCAAATGTTATCCCGAACATTGTTAAAACACCATAAGTAACTGCTGCTGCAGTTGCAGCTGGAACACAACAAGGACATACTGCCATATAACCATCACACAATTAAGTTATAATAATGTATTTAATGAAAGATTTAGTTTAATAAACCTCGTGCTTGCAAGTTTTATTTGAATTTTTATGACAAATTGCTGCACAAAAAGCTATTTTGTTATTTCTATAAAATGATTCTTAGTTAAAAATAAGTTATTTTATTCAACCAGCATTATATATAACTATTATTAAAGATACAATATTGCATTGTAAATACAATATCTAATGCAAGTTATAATTATAAAATGATGAACAATTTGTGTTAGTTTGCATCCAGATTTTAATACTACAAAATATTCTTCTGTTTTTGATCTCAGTTTATATCAATTATAGTATTTTCCTAATTGATCGATTAATAAATAATTATATAAGGAGAGTTTTCACATAAAGATAGATAAGAGCTGTTCTTGATATTGTTTGAATATTTGTGTCATAGTAAGAGCGCACCAAAGCTTGATGGATCCGTATACCATTGACTCTTTTTTAGAAACGATTTTAGTGCGCCGTGTCATTCGGCCTAAATGATGTCGCGTGTTGCTATTATCTCTCTCGATACATACTGTGCCAGACTTTCCAATTGTATGACGCTCTTTGGGTAAAATTTTAGAAAAAGCATCCCAATCATCCGTATAAAAATGACATTCTTTCAGATGACTCACTTTGTTGTAGAGCTTTTGGAATGTTGCTGTATCACGATTGCCTGTAACCCAGGCAACGGTTCTCCTTGTACTACGATCAACTGCCTTAATGATCCAAAGCTTGTTTTTTTTGAACCAATAAAATGCCACATCTCGTCGAATTCCATCTCCATAATATCCGAAGAGACAACTGGCTCCTGAGTCTTGCCCATCGCCTCTACTACCCAGCGATAAATTATGGACGGCGAATGCCCTAATATCTTGCCTAACATAGAAAAAGAGCCCTTACCAAGACTATATAGCATAACGCATAATGCTTTCTTAACAGCTGTTTGAGGCTTCTTGCGCAGATCGCCCTTAGAAAGCATGATCTGCACTTATAACGCTGTACACCCCTCACAATGCCATTTTTTACCAAGCTATCAGAGCCACATCCCTTACAACAAACCATAAAACCACTCTTTAGTTTTTAAAAAAGTGATCATATCATACTTCTATCTAATTGTGAAAACTCTCCGATTGTTTATGCAGCATAGCATCGCGTACTATTCCAGCATTATTAATTAGTATCTCAACATTCCCACCTAAAATTTTTTCTATCTCTAGTATTCCACGCTCACATTCTTTAAAATTCGAAACATCCCATCTCACTGCCTTAATATCAGTTTCTTTCTCAAATTGTATACCAACGCTTTCTTCGTCAAAATAATTGACAAATACTTTATAACCAGCTGCTTTAAAGGAAAGAGCTATATTTTTCCCAATTCCTCTGGTTCCACCAGTAACCAACACTCTTCTTTCCATAAATATACTCCTGGACTAAAATTAATGTTCTGATCAGTAAGTGCTAATAAAATAAAATACATGGCAATTTGGACTCCAAGAATTCCTTTAACTTATTTTAAATTAATTAAATTATTTTTTTTTATATAATATACTAATTTTATCATTATTACTAAATTTTTTTTATTTTTATTATTATTTTATATAAATTAAAATTTTTAAACAATATAAATTTTAAAATTTTTATTTTAAATTTAAATTTATTATAAATTTTAATAATAAAGCTTATCCCTTAATATATTTAATTATAAAATTTTATTTTTAATTATAATTAAAAATAAATTTGTTTAAATTTAAAATTAAATTTTTTTCTAAAATAACTAGATATATTTAAAAACGATTAACATTTCATTTCAAATTAATTATTAAAAATAATTTTTCTACATTAACTTTTAAATTCGAGTTTTTTTGTAAAAAAAAAAATTTTTAAATAAACTCTGATACACAAGATACATTAAACAAAAACTACTTTATTAATTATTTATTTTCAACTATTTCAAATTTCTTTTTCAATAATAATTTACTATAAATTAAATTATTTTTAAAAAAAAAAATACTTCAATATCCCCCAATATTAAAATGTTTTTTATTATTTATATTTAATTAATTTTCCCCCTCAAATTAATTAATTATTTTAATTTCTTTTCAATGTAAATGAAATACTTAACAAGCTCTAATTTGTTCATTCTAGAAACACTTTCCAGTACCTCTACTTTGTTACGACTTATTTCAATTTTTAAATGAAAGTGACGGGCAATATGTACATATTTCAATTTTTAATCATTTTAATGAACTAATTAAAATTACATTTAAAATCCATTTTTAATCAAATTTTACAAAATTCTTTTCACTTAAATAAATTTATTGTAACCCATCTTAAACTTAATTATAATCTGCATCTTGATCTGAATTAAATTTTATTTTAAATTTTAAAATATTATTTGTATTAAAATATATTTTTTAACAATGATATACAAAATTATAAATTAAGTAAATTTATTCGTGGATTATCAATTA